>NDXZ01065253.1:0-12441 GCA_003055125.1 Paykullia maculata | reverse complement strand
TATAAATTCCCAAAAATACCTTATAAAATACCCCCAAAATCATGAAAGGAAAAATGAATGGGGGCTCTGCACCGCCTGGGGAACTTTTCTAACTGTCTGGCATCGAGAAAAATGAATGGGGGTTCTGCCCCGTGCCCCATTCTCCTACTACTTAAGGGCCTATGGCTATAAATTAAGATAGGAAATCATATAAGGGGACAAAAAAGTACTTGTTTAACTTTTAGCGTACTTTTTTGAAAAATGCGCTAACGAAATAGCGGGTTATAAGCTAGTATCACACTTTTTTTTGTGTCTAAAAGAATCCGTGTTTCCAATTTTTTCCAAATTGGCTCAGTAATGGCTCAGTAAAAAAAAGTACCAGACACCAGTCAGCTTATATTTTGGGTAACATATAATGCTTTTTAAATTTTGTGCGTATCTTTTTTAGTTAAGCAAATATATGGTTACTGATTTTTCATCTTTTTTTCGCCCTATATTTTGAATTTTAAAAAACCCCTTTTAAGCTGGTCTATACAGTGGGTGGTGAGCCCACTGCCCATATTTCATGTCTCTAGCGTTATTTGTTTGGGCTGTACGATATTAAATCAGTTAGAAAGTCAATCATCAATCTTGCTTTTTACGTATACAGGTTGGCGTGGCATCCAAAATTTCGAAAACATTTTAGCCTATTATTTCTTTGAGACTATCAGCAACATGCTGTAACCATTTTAAAAAAAATCGGTCCAATGGTGAGGGAGTCCATTTTCCTAGGGTAAAGGACCTTGTACCTATCGATATCTATGGAGAATATCTCTTGCGCCTTCCCGAATATCTCGTCTGTCGTTTTGATACAATTTGTGACAGATGGACTTAAGTATTTTCGTAAAATTTCCTCCAGCCTTTTCTTGTTGGGATTTGCTTCTAATATGACGTGTCTATGATGTGTGGGAAATATGATTTGGAATTCATAAGATCGTTTTTCATTCTGCTCGATACTGAGTTGGTTTTTGAAGGCGTTTATTCGCGCTTCCGTGTGTTGAATCAGTTTTCTTGGTGAACTTTGGTCACTATGTTGCGTTGCATTTGTAGAGTCCATTTTAAATATTTGCTGTGGTGACCGAGATAGTGCATCTGCTACGACATTGGTACTTCCCGGTTTATAGTGTAGCTCGTAGTTGTATTCTTCCAGCACTGCCTTCCATCGTCCTAGCTTACTATTTGTGTTTCCGTTGCTCAAGACATAGGTTAAGGGTTGATAATCTGTAAAGATTTTAATGTTCGCTGCCCCGTAAAGATAGTTTCTCAAACTCTTGAGGGCCCAAATGATGGATAGCATTTTCTTTTCTTTCGTAGCGTAGTTCTTCTCGGCCATATTAAGGGTTCTTGAGGTGAACGTTATGGGCCTTCCATTTTGTTCCAATACAGCCCCAATTGCGTAATTAGAAGCATCCGTTGTCAGTTGGAATTTCTCTTCGAAGTTAGGATAGGATAGCATAACGTCGTCTAATATCAGAGTTCTCTTGATTTTGTTCAGGGCCTCTAGGGCAGTATCGTCAAATTCGAAAGCTATCTTGCCCGAAACGTTTTTGGACATTCGTCCCCCCTCTACGCTCAAAAGATCCGTTAAGGGTTTCGCCAATTTGGCGTAATCCTTAATAAATGAGCAATAGAAGCCTGCCATACCTAAAAATGATCTGAGGTCTTTGAGTTTTTGAGGAGTTAGAAAGTTTTAATTGCTTCTACTTTTTGAGGATTAGCTCGTAGTCGTTTGGAAGATATTATGAAACCCAAGATTTTTACCTCGGTCTTCAGGAATTTGCACTTGTCAAGCTGAACCTTTATGTTTGTCTTATCCAGTGTGTGGGATATTTTTTCGATGTTTTTAAGGTGAGAGTCTTCGTCCTTTCCAAATATAATAATGTCGTCTATGTGAATATTTTGCCAATATATTCGCGTAATATGTCGTCCAGTGCTCTCTGAATGAGGGAGCATTTTTAAGCCCGAATTAGAGTCGGATAAACTCGTACTTTTTATATTATTTATCGAAAACTCAGTTTTTTCTATATATTTCTCTTTCAGTAGGATTTGGTGGAATCCACTTTTTAGGTCTAGGACGGTAAAATATTTGTTTTCACCCAAGTGAGAGAGTACCTTATTAATTTCTGGGATAGAGCATCGGTCAGATATGGTTTATGCATTCAATTTCCTATAGTCGATAACCACGCGATATTTCTTTTTAACGGAGGCATCCGTTTTTTAGGGATCACCCACACTGGCGAGTTATAGAGTGACTTGGAGGGTCGTATTATTGCTTGGTCTAATAATTCTTGAATTTGGTGTTCTACTTCATCTTTCAGATGCATGGGATAGGGATAGCATCTTGAATATACAGGATCATTGGTAGTTGTTCTAATCTCACTCTTAACACCTATTGTGTAGGTTAGACGTTCGTTTGGCTTAGCAAATAGTGTTGCAACTAGCTCGTTAATTTTTTTTTGTTCTGATTTCATATGATCAGTTCTTATTGGGATGTGTTCCTGTAAGATGGTATTAACGCTTTGTGACATCTGTTGTTTCAATTAAGTTTTAATGTTGTTGCTTATAATCATAAGATTTCCTGCCGTATGAATGACAGCTGAGAGTTCCTTCAGGCTATCATTCCCTAATATGGAATGAAACGATTTTAGGTTCGGTAATATGAAAAATTTCAGATTTCTGGACGTTTGCCCGAAAAGATTGGCAAACGTATGGTGGGTTATTGGAATTTTCCCACCAACGGAATTCGCGAAGAAGTTTTTCTCGTTTGGAATGGTGGACCTTGCAAGGGAGTTCTGCACATAGTTTTTATTTGATCCTGTATCTATTAGGATCCGCAAGATTGCACCATCTTTCGTCCTTCTTCTCTCGTTTTATACATTGTCATTTCCCTATTATAGTAGCCCTCTGTTAAATTTTCCTCCATTCCAGTTTTCGCTTCGATGTGGAAATTTCTCATGGGCTTTGTAGAGTTGAAAGGAAGGTTTCTCTGGTGGCTTTTCCCAAAGAATCTGTCGTTCTGTCTGGGCCGATTCATATAGTTGATGTTTTTGGTCCATATGGATTCATAGACCTCCATTGGGATCGGTGGTTTTGAGGCGTTAGGTCTCGGACGAGGGTTTATTGGGGTTGTCTTGGGATATTTTATATTGGGTTGGTAGTACCAAAATTATACAGGAGTGTTTATCTGTTAGGGTTTATAAGTATTTGTGTAATGGTTGTGGGCTAGATATTGGCTGTAGTATTGGGTCGGATATTGGTACATGTTCTGGTGTTTAGTAATTGCCGTTGTCATTTGCTGAAAAAATTGTGGTGGTCTGTAAGTTGGTTGAGCGCTAATATTTGCGTTCTTGTGAAGTATTGGTGGATTTTTGGAAGCATTACCTAAAGCATGGTCTGCTCTAAAGTTCTGGTTCTGCAGTTTTAAGTAGAGATGAAGTGCCTGGGGTAGGTTAATTGGTTCGCGGATACAGAGCAATTTTGAAAGGTCGCCTCTTAGCCCTCTAAAAAAGGTGTCCAGAGTTTTATCCCTGTATGTTTGAATCAGCGTATTCATGGCTTCATTCCCTATGGCCATACAAGAAATGTTATTATTAAGGACAGGTGTGTGCAGACTTCCTGGTAGAAGTCCTGTACCGTGGAGTTCCCTTAAATGAGTGGCGTCATTTGGTATTCCAAGGTTCCAATAACTCTCTTGTTAGGCAACGTGATATAGCCTCCCAGCTTAAAGCGGTATAAGATTCCAAGGCTGCGTCTGCAGCTCCTACTATCTTATTCATAATTACGTTAAGGATCCCAAAATATCTTGGAGTACCTTTTAACTCACCGTAGATATTAAGTACCCGCTCCACGCTCTTTTTCCAAGAGCTGATCTCTGACGGGATGTTCTATTGGATTGCCGCAGCCTTTTGGGGCTTTGTCTGGAAAATATTTTGGTTTTGTTATGTCTGTTATTTCGCGATTTTGTGACTTTTGTTTTTTCTTTTTGTCACAGATTGTTAATAATTTTGTTTTATAAGTCGATTTGGTTGTTGTTTAATTTTTAATGTTTATTGTCTTCTTTTTCCTTATTATGAAAATTTCACTATAATTATAATCTTATAACAGTTTCTTAGCATAAATTTTTATTAATTTAAAATTTATTATTTAGTTTCTTTTTATTAATTTTTAATTGAATTTTTTCTTTTGATATTTTTTAGTGTTTTCTGGATGTTAGCCACTAGCACTTCTTGCGGGTTTTGTGGTAATTTTAGAGATAACATTATTTTTTCGTAGCACTTCTTGAGGGTTTGTGGTAATTTTTAGGATAACATTATTTTTGCGTAGCACTTTTCTTTTGGCCACTAATACTTCTTGAGGGTTTTGTGGTTGCACTATTTATTATCCTTGTAAGGATTACGCGGACATTACTATTGTTGAGCAATAGTAATTTATTCACCATGTGAAGTATGTGATCGCAATTTTATTTTCCGTTGGGCGCCAGTTAATAATATTATAACACTTTGGTTTCGACTAATTGACTACGACTGAAGTCGCAGTTGCTAATAATTTTTTGTTATGAAACAAATTATGGTTACTAAGCAATTTACAAAGACAACTTTAAACAGACATGTCGCAGCGTTTTACAAATTAAAATAAAAAGCATATAATATTTAATGTAGTTTTCCATAGAATTCATTGCGACTTAAAAAAAGTTTAACAAGCAATAACAAATTGTCAAGCAATTAAGTAATTAAACCCATTTCAGGGGATATGAACTGCAAAAAGTTGACGTGTTGTTGTTGACGCAAATGAAAACGATGTGTAAGTAAACAAAAATGTGTGTGTCGTTAACTTATATAGATATTGATATACTACACATAATTTTCATACACAATTTTTTTACGTAAACTCGAAAGAATATGGCAAATCACTTTTATTGATCTTCGTTTTTCCTTTAACTTTAAAATATTATTTCATCAATTGCGATAGTAAAGTATCAGTTTTCTACTTTCTTTTTAAAAAAGAGACCCTTAGTTCACGTTTTGGATGTTCGCAGCATCACTTAATTTCCAATTCTTATGTTTTACTAGAAGGTCATACAGAGCAGTGGTATTGGCTCTTTACGAGAAAAATCCGCAATATATGCTATCCAGTGATACGCCACTCCCTAATAAGAATTTCAATTTGAATCCGAACACGAGTTGCCGTTAACAATTTTGTTGCAAAAGCAGCAATATATGAAAACTTTTTCACATTTCAGTTGTCACTATGAATTTGAGGCTTCAAACTCCCCAGCCGGATATTACGCCCATCGATATAATGAAAAGACTCTTAAATCAGAATTTGAGATTTTTATTGTTAAGTGCTGAACCGTGTGATTTGAACGATTTCCGGGATGTTGCCCGAAAGGCAGACAACGTAATACCTTTTTTAAAGTCCTAATAAAAATAAAAATGTAAGTGAAATCGATAATACTCAAAGGAATATGGTAGAATCGGAAACTTCAGCTATCAAATAGGAGAACTAGATTAGATTTTTCTGGCATTCAATGCTGGAATTGCATGGAATATGGTCACTTATATATAGATCCTAGAGATAAAGAAATTTTTTTGTTTTAAATTCGGATATAAGGGCTTTTCGACTCCTAAATGCCCCAAGAAACACAATTTTCAGGGAAACCGAATAATGGGCGATCTGGCTACCAGGGACACCCGTCCACCCCCTTCAACCCCGAGTTCAAATTCAATTTTCATGACCGGAACAGAGAAGTTTTGAAATTTAAAAATTTTGATAAAACGTCTAAAAGGAATAACTTCACACAAACTTGCAATGTAAATTACTTACACCTAAGGGAAAAGTTTACTCAAACAGAAGACAATAACCAATCGGACATCCATGAAATTACCTCAAAGAGTCCAAGGCGGAAAATTGTAAGGAAACCGACTTTTAAAATTATGATATGTAGACTGCGTTTTAAGAAACGAAAATTTTTCTTAAACTTCTAGAATCAACCCTTATAGATGAATTTGATCATAGGCCGGTCGCAAAAGTTAAGGTAAAAGACGACACTGTAGTGGGATTACTTGATTTAGAGGCCAATATCTCGGTATTAGGGGAAGATTGTTTGTCTTTTTTGGTACAAAATCAGATTTTATTTACTCCACTTAATTCGGCAGTTCATACTGCTAATGGTAGCAAACAGCATGTTATAGGATTTTGTACATTTTCCATATTGTTTAAAGGGGTAATTAAGGAAATTGTATTTTATTTAGTCCCATCACTGAGCCAATATGCTTATTTTGGCACAAATTGTTGGCAAGACTTTGCGATAGCCCCTGATGTAATTCCAGCACATTAAGGTAGTGTTTCAGAAATCTCATCTGACTCAAATGTTGATAATAATTTTCATGAACTGCCATCAGAACAAAGATTCATTTAAGATTAAATTGTCTCGGAGTTTTCTTCTTATTAGAGATCGGTTTTAGGTTGTACCGACTTATTACAGCATCACATTGATACAAGAATGCAGTGCCAATCATATGCAAACATTATCCACTTTCGCTCCCAAGACAGGCTGAAGCTTTCCAGGAGCTAAATAGATTTTTGAAGTTAGGTATTAACAAGGAATCCAATTTCCCATGGTGCTCGCCAGCGGTACTTGTTGGGATACCGGGGAAGGTGCACTTATGCATATATTTGAGAAAACTCAATGAAGTCACAAAAAAGGACTCATATCCTTTGCTTCACATTAATGGACATTTGAATAGGCTCAAGGACACGTACTTCATTTATAAAATAGTTCTTTAAGATGCATTATTACAAATTAGGCTGACAGAATCTTCGAAGAAAAAGACCACATTCGTGATATCTGGTAGACAGTTGTACCACTATAAGTATATGCCGTTTGGTCCATGCAACGGACCACAGACCATATGTCGCCTTATGGATTAGGTCATTGATCACCTATTTTAATTCAGATTTCTCGACACACATATATATATATTTGTTGAAGGAAGTAGCTTCGTGTCTTAAGGCAGCAAAACTAACGATAAAAGTGGGCAAAAATAAGTTCTGTCAGAAGCAAATCCATTTCCTAGGAAATATTGTAAGCCACGGTTGTTTAAAGGTAGATCCAATTTAGGTGGAGTCAATAAAAAACTTATATTTACCCAAAGCAAATACGTAGGTTTGTTGGAATGGCAACTGGTATTGCTCCTTTGTAAACAACTTTTCGGATTTTGCTGGACATCTATCAGATTGCCTTTGAAAGTCAAAAGGATAGATTATATTAACAGATGAAGCTAAAACATCCTTTGAAAACTTGAAAATAGCTCTTTCTTCTACCCCGGTGCTTGCGTAACCGAACTTTGAAAAAGAATTTTTAATTCAATGCAATGCTTCTAATGTAGGAGTAGGCGGGGTTCTATTTCAATACGACGAGAAGGGCAGGAACATCCAATCGCATGCGTACCGCAAAAGCTCAATAAATCGCAAATTCATTATACAAGAACTGAACTAAAATATTTGGCAGCGACTATAAGCGTTAAAAAATTTCGACCATATATCGAAGTTTTGCCGTTTCGAATTCTGATGGATCATTCATCATTAAAGTGGGTTATATCACAGAAAGACCTTAATGGTCGCTTGGCACGTTGGAACCTAGAATTGCAGCGTTATACCTTTACTATTGAATACCGAAAAGGGTCTTTTAATGTCGTGCCTGATTGCTTGTCTAGAATGGATATAGATAGTTTATCCCTAGCAAGTTTACCAACTGAAATCGATCTTTCAGCACCTGCTTTTAAAAATGATGAATATCAGCAGCTTAAAAAAGGTAACTTCTAAAAATAAGAAATTCTTGCCAGACTTAGACCAGAGTGTATCGTATCCTTAAACATGTAAACTTTGGACTCGGTTTAGGGCATACCCTGTGGCGGTTATGGGTTCCAAATTCATTGACACCTCTTATTGTTAAAGCTGCTCACGATGCGGGCACTTCTTGTCATTACGGCTTCATCAAAACATTATCATGAATTCAGCAAAAAAAAATTTGGCCAACAATGGCAAATTATGTTAAAACCTATGTAGAAAATTGCGATGTTTGCAAAAGCACGAAAGTACCAAATATAATTTTAATGCGTCAGATGTGAAACCAATTTATTACTGATAGCCCATTCACCATTATTGTGATTTTTTAGGCCCTTACAGCTCCATAAAAGCTAAAAACTCAATCATTTTTATCTGTTTAGATCATTTGATTAAATTTGTTTTTTAAAGCAGATGAAAGCAGCAACCACACCAAATGAGATCTTATACTATAAGACCGAAATATTTTCCATATTTGGAGTCCCTAGGTCTATACATAGCGACACCGCTAAACCATTTACTTCCAAAGAAATTAAAGACTTTTATAGTTTATACATTCTAGTGCATCTGAACCCGCAAATCGCAAGATTATTACAAAAATTAGATGCTTTCTGCAAGGCAATGAAGATCACAGGGAGTGGGGTAAAAATATTCCTCAAACTAAGTCTGTCTTAAGAAGCGATTACGACACGGCAATAAAATGTTCTCCGTATTACGATACTTTTGGACAAAATATGGTTCAACACTAGTCAACGTATAAAATTTTAGACAAGATGGGTTGTAGTCCCGGCAAAGACATTTTCGTATTATCCACCGCAGACAATTTGGCAAAAGTTAGAAGAAAAATTCGTGAAAATTTGTCAAAGAAAATAATTAAAAAATTTGCTCCAAAATATATTAAGTGCAGAATAAGGGACAGAAATGGAAAAAATGTATATGAACTTGAAGACAAAAATGGCAAATACCACACCAATCGTTAATCCTTAAAAACCACTGTGACACCGACTGCCAGGTTGACAATTAGAAAGACCGTTTTTTATTTGGAGTAGAAATATATTTATTTTAATTATAAAAAACTTCACTATTTTTTGTATATAAAATAGATTTATTGCAATTTTAATTGATAATTTAAATTAAGCTAACATAAAAAACCGGCCCGCTTTGCGGGTTGCGTCTGCATTTTTGGTTGGCACGTGTGATGGTTTGAATAGCAAAAACAGTTTTTTGGCTACTCAGCAGAATCAATGTCTTTAACTCCTCCTTCCTTCAATGTCTGCGTCCCGCTGACTGATAGACTGGAAGGTGACAATACGTTTGTTGGTAGTACAACGGTGGGAAGGTTAAATTTTTTTTTAGGTTGTACCATAGGATTCCAACGAAAAGTCCTATTAGGACTGCCTAACTTTAGTTTATGCTAAGATAATGTTTAATACCAGTTGTAAGATGTTTTAGTCGACTTACTTTACTCCAGCTGATTTGGTGGACGTACTCGATATCGACGGACAGGTCCCTTGAAGTGATGTTTGCTAACATTGGTGGTAGGGCTTGAGAATCGTCCTTCAAAATCATCACGTGGTTGATAGCATTCTGTTTTGTCTGTTTCGCTTCTCTTCTACCAGTTATGTTGTTCATTCTGCTAACCAAATTGTTCGTTTTCCTTACCACGTCGTTCATGGCATATTGGAGTACCTTATTAACCTTGTGATGTTCGTTGTTAGTTGTGACAATTTCTTCTTGGCTTTTAACGACTGTGGTCCAATCAGACGCGTCTGGGTTCCCAGGTTGATCGAGCTGTTCGTACTCTGAAGTTTCTCAATTCGTCAAGCCGTTCCCTGATTTGCGTCATATGGTGTTGCAATATCTCTTTGGCTTCTCTTGGCGGCAGTGGCTGCGTATTCGTCCAGCTTGATAACATGCACAAATTTAAAGTTTATATTGACAGTCCATGCATTTCCCAACTTCAGCGTTACGATCGGAGTGTCGAAGCGATCGATCTTAGCTCCGGTGGCGATATGCGCAAAGGACAAACTAAATTTGCTAAGGAATTTATTAAGTAGAAAAATATTATATACTAGCTTATTGTACCTGGCGTAGTCTGGGGTAACAGTTTAACGGCTCTAATACTTATAAAATTAAAATGCTTATTTTTTTAAATTTAATTTAAGTATATTATTTTTTTATGATGGTGATCCTATGACTAAAAAAAGGAAGTTTAAAGAATATTGATGCTACAGATTATGCAAAAAAATTATTTTTTCTTACACTTTTTGACCCTAGCCTCATATGCCTCAAGTGACTCATGTACAATTTAATGACTTTAACTTTATAGTTTCTCCAATATGCCAAAAATTTATATTCTTTATGTTGGTGGTATTAAACCTCATTAGTTCCTACGCTTTTTCTTGTTATAACTTGCTTAATAACCAATATTAAATTTTAACGTTACAACTATTAACTTATTTATTTAATTTCTTAAATTATTTTAATTTTCTTCTTATGGGGGTTTTTAATTAATATAGCCCAATTATATATCATCAGATCCCACATCAACGCCTTCCTAAATTTTGGGGAAATTAATCAATAATAAAATTCTTACGCTTAGTTTGATGATTTTACCTTTTTTGGCTTCCTTGATTGTTAAACAAACCATTTTTCAAATAGTGGGTGCCACGTGAAAAAAAAAATGGTTTTAAGTTCTATGGGCAATGCCACAGCCCCAACAATGACCCCTTAAAATTTTTGGCTTGAATAAGAGAAATGGTATTAGCTTTCATCGTACACAATTTTGAGACCATAGCTATAACAATTCTTAAGATATGCAAAAGAGTTCATTTAAGTTATATGGGCGGTGCCACACCCATTGATTCTATCAATAAAATTTTTGGCTTTATTGAGAAAAATTAGAGCTAATCGTGGAAAATTTTGACACCATAACTATAACAGTTTTTAAGTAATGCTGTAAAGTGGTTTTGAACTGTATTGGTGGTGCCTCAACCCTTTGTCCGCTACTCACAGTGTTTGGCTCGAATATGAAAAAAGGCATAAAAATTAATCGTAGAAAGTTTTAAATGCCCACCTGTAACAATTTTTAAGATATGCCATAAAACGTATTTGAGTCTTATGGGCGGTGCAACACCCCTTTGTCTGATATTCACAATTTTGGCTCAAATGGGAAGGATGGTAATAGAGTTAATCGTAAAAAAGTTTAAAACGACAGCTACAACAGTTCTTAAGATATGCCGTAAATAGTTTTGAGTTGTCACACCTCTTTCTCCGATACTCACAATTTTTGGCTCGAATAAGGGAAATGGTAATAGAGTTAGTCGTACAAAGTTGTAAGTCCACCGCTGTAATAGTTCTCAAGATATGCCGTAAAATGGTTTTGGGCGGTGACACACCGCTTTGTCCGATACTCACAATTGTTGGCTCAAATAGGAAAAATAGTATGAGAGGTAATCGTACAAAATTTCAAGACTGTAGCTATAACAGTTCTCATGATATGTTAAAAAATGTGTTTGAGTTATATGGGCGGTGCCACGCCCACTTTTTCCTTCAAGTGGATTTTAAGTCTAAATGTGAACATTACTAATGGCATAGCCTACACCAAGTTTGGAGACTTTAAGCTTATATGTTTTCAAGTTATACGATAGAAACTAAAAGATTTGTATGGAAGGTACCACGCTCACTCAAAACTTTAAAAAATATATAGCCTATAGTTCCTTCCAAGATGAGAAATAACGATATGCCGAATTTCATAAAGATCGGTTTAGCCGTTTGGGCCTGATTGCGTCATAAACAAACAAACTTACACCTCGTTTTTATAATAGAAGTATAAAGGGATTACATGTGTCATGTAACGAATATACAGTGATCTCTTTAATATAATAGAAATTACTAGTTTTTTTTACATTGTGGTCTTTTTGTCTTCTATTATTTATTTTTTTTTTATTCATGATTTATTATTAAATTTTCGTTTATAACACTATGCGACAGTGAAAAAAGTACACAGACTTGGCTATAAAGGTTCGATAGTACTACTTGAGCTGAGTAAAACCCTAGCTTTGTTTTGCAATATTAGTTTGCGTTTTAATTTTACAGGCCTCCAAATATTGAAGACTTGGGAAATTTTACGAAAAAAGGTACCATAACTTTTTTGAGCATAGCTCGCAGGAATATTTCTTTTTTCCAATACTATTTTCTAAAAAATAGAGCGAGAGTAAAATAGAACAACTTTTGTAAACATACGTGTACGATCTGAACATGTACAGATGACTTATTTAGCAAAAATTACCCTTTTTTGCAAAAAACACCGTGTTTTGAAGGAACATTTTTGAAAGGGGTCTCAAATATATTTTAAATATATCAAACAAATAGAACAACACAAAACAATAGAAAAGAAAGGTGTTTTATTAAATTACTAGCTTATTATACCCGGCGTAGCCCGGGGTAACAAACAGTTTAACTGTTCTGATACTTACGAAATTAAAAAAAAAGGACATTTTAAGAATATAGATGCAACGAATTATGCCAAAAAATTATTTTTTCTTACACTTTTCGATCCTAGCCTCATATGCCTCA
>NDXZ01065246.1:0-11266 GCA_003055125.1 Paykullia maculata | reverse complement strand
GGTATAGCCGAATATAACGCTCTTACTAGTTTAAACTAAAGTCAATATCTAAAGTGTATTTATTAGCATACATATTAATGTACGTAGATGAACTGTGCTTTAAAAAAATTGCCTCCTATTGGATTCTCATTTTTCCTATATTACATTGGCTACTAACTATCAAAAGCTCTGGATTTTGGGTTTTGCTTTTTTTTAAACTGCGTTCATTTTAGTCCGTGATAGGCAATATCTAAAGTGTATTTATTAACAAAAATATTCATGACGTAGATGTACTGTGCTTTCCAAACATTTTTTGTGTAGTTCCCTTAATTTCTGGTAAGTGAGTTTTACAACTTGGGATTCTTTTTTTAAAAAAATTCTATAAAAATTACCTCCTATTCGCTTCTCATTTTTCCTATATTACCTCGGCTACTAACTATCAAAATACCTGGGTTCTGGGTGTTGCTTTTTTTAAATTGTGCTTATTTTAGTCCGTGATAGTCAATATCTTAACTGCATTTATTAACATACATATTAATGTACGTAGATGTAGTGTGCTTTCAAAAAATTTTTGTATGGTTCCCCTTAATTTTCTCAATTTCTGAGTTTTACAACCTGGGAAATTTTTATATGGAACTATTGTTGTATAAACAAAACAGCAATTTTTGCTAAAAATTAAATTCTTAAGCAAGTTGCCCAGCAGATAAAATATTTAATAGTAAATATAAACATTTTTTATATAAAAACGCCATAAGCAAATTTATTAAATTAAAATAATATAGCTTTAAAGAAATTGTGGTTTTTATATCAATTTCACAAATATGGTTTATTTTTTTCTATGTATAACCGATTTTTGATTTTTACAAAGTATTTATTTGTTCTGCATACTGCTCATTCTCATAATTTTTACTCAATCCATAGCATTTAATGGATTTGAAAAGCGAACAAATATTTCCAAAAAAAAAATCTTAAATTTTTCAAAAGTGTTCAGTAAATTGAAAATTTTTAAAAAGTTTGTCGAAATTAAAATGAATAAATAATTTCTACAAAATAAAAAAAAATCTTAATATTAAATAAATGATAAAAATATTATTAATATTAATAATGTTAAGCCTATAGTACACGAAATGTAAAAAGCAACATGCGCATGTGACTCTGACGTAATTTTGTCGTAATCATGAAGCGACATTTGCTACATGGCGTGTACTTTCACTTTCAAGCTTCAAAAACACCAAGTTACATTTCGTGTACAATTAAACTTTTTCCGCATGTAGCCCCTACAACTCATTTTAAAAATGTTACCGATATGCTAAACATTTTCGTGACGTCAGAGACAGATTCGCATGTTGCTTTTTACATTTCGTGTACTATATGCTTTAACATTTTTTTTACAAATTAAAAAGTTTATCGTAATTTAATTACAGAACGGAAAGTTAATCAAAAAATTTTTTCTGTAATTAAGACCATATTTTTTTTTTATTTGTGCTAATAGGAGTCGCGGTGAAATTCCCATTTGTAATTCTGATCGTTTTCGCATAACAAAGACCAGTAACGCGGTGCAATTGGCAGTTGAGCATGTCCAGAGCGAAGATGCTGGTCATTATACACTTTTTGCTAAAACTAAAGGCAACGATGTCATACGAAAGGACGTTCAGCTTATAGTTGAGGACAGATCCACGGGCGATGATCCACCAATATTTTTAAGACGATTAATCGATTTGCAAGCAAGAGTTGGTTCTAGCAGTAGACTTATAGTCGAAATACGCAGTTCCACAGATGTTAAGGTATTTTATTCATGCATCCATTTAAGGTCATTCCATTCATTTTTTATATATATCAGCTTACTTGGTTTCGCAATGATCGGCGTATATGCGGTAATGATCGTATTAAAGAGGTTCATGAGGGATCTTTCTATTTCCTTGAAATAAGCCCTGTGATATTAGAAGATGGCGGCCAGTGGATGGTTATGGCAGAAAATTTAAGTGGCCGCAATTCATGTATTTCGAATTTAAACGTTATCGTTCCCAAAGCCTATAAGGCTCCGGAATTTTTGGAAGAATTGAAAGCTATTTTAACGCAACAGGGCACAGTGTCTCTGGAATGTAAGGTAGTGGGTGTTCCTACACCTCAGCTGCGTTGGTTTAAGGATTCCAAAGAGATAAAGGCCGGTGATGTGTTTGCTCTAACAGCCAATGCCGATGATCCCACGTCATTGGGCACTTACACCTGTGAAGCGGTCAACTGTGTGGGAAAAACATATTCGAGCTCAAAATTGCATGTTGTTGGTCGTGGCAGTAGAGAGGGTTCCCTAAAACCCGCTGACAGGTAATGTTCTCTTCGTTTATATTTTCTTTGTTTTCAATTTTTTCTTCCTTTCAGTTTGACTAGCACCGCTCCCCCGCCGATATTTACCAGCGAACTGAAAAATGCGAGTGTTCGCATTGGTGATACAATAATACTCGGATGCCAAGGTGAGTGAGTGAGCGATGTGTTTATTACGTAGTGATTTATGTGCAGTTTATAGAAAACGTTCGCTTTTGTTAAATAAACATTATAAATGGGTTTTGTTTTTGCTAAAATAACAAAACACATGTAAAATTTTTGCCCTCGTCTTTAAACATAAGTAGTTTTCTGTAAACAACATACATATGTATTTGTTGTGGTGGTAGCTGGTTCCTTTTGTATTTAATATGATTTGGCACTTGGCCAATTTTTGAAGGAAAATCACGCGTCATTGTAGTTGCAAAATAAATGCCGGCATTCAGTATAAAATATTTGCCTGACGAAACATAAACTTGAACTGATTTGAATGCTTGGAATACCGAACATACATAGTGAGGCAGGTCAAGCGTATCATTGTGTTGTGTTAGTGGTATTTTCTAGACGAAAACAAAGCAAAATAGCAAATTAAAAATTTTAGAGAAGAGATTGCGAAAATAATAATTAAAATAAACGAATCAAAATAAATGTTTAAATTGAGTTAACATGAATGTATTTGGTTTGAGAATTGCAACAAAAAAAAATCAATGATTTTATTTTTTTTTCAGTGGTGGTACCGCCATGGCCCCAAAATGTAGTGTGGTACAACAAAAATGGACGTGTCGATTCTAGTGAAAGATACAAGTATATTGAGGATGGTTTGGGTGTGTATATGATTGAGGTTAAATCGTCGGAGGCTTGTGATGAGGGCGAATGGAAATGTGTTGTTACGAACGAAGAGAGTTGTGTGGGTATATCAACTTGTGTAATTGAAATGGAGAGTAGGTATCATATGGAAATATTTATGTCCGAAACTTTCTTATAAGGAAATATTTTTTTTTCCTTTAGTCCCGAAAAATTATCGTAAACCCCGTTTTATGGAAAGTCTGAGAGCTGTTTTAACCGACGAGGGTTTGGTATCTTTCGAATGCAAAGTTGTTGGATTTCCTACGCCTCAATTGAAGTGGTTTAAAGATGGCCAAGAACTTAAACCAGGTGATGTATATCAATTGACAGGTACCAATTCTTTGGGCACATACTGTTGTATAGCGAAAAATTGTATGGGTGAAACAAGCAGCATTGCTGTATTGACTGTTGAAGATATACGGAATCAACTAAATGACGAAGATCGTCTAACGTTTGCTACGTCAGCATCGCAACCACCAAAGTTTTTAGTGGGACTTAAATCACAAGAAACTAGAATCAATGAACCTTTTCAGTTTACAGTTAAGGTTGAGGCTACTCCTGATCCCTTATTGTCGTGGTTTCGGGATGAGTTGCCCATAGAAACGAACGAACGCTACAATCACCATCGTGGAGAGGAAAATAACTGTCATTTGGACATAAGACGCGTGGAGTTTGTTGATCAGGCTGAATGGAAATGTGTAGCTGTAAATGATTTTGGTACAACTGTTACAACTTGTTTCCTAAAACTGCAAATTCCAAGGCATTATAAAAAGCCACGATTTCTCGAGTGTCTAAAAGCCGTTCTAACCGAAGAAGGAGCCGTTAACTTAGAGTGCAAAGTGATTGGCGTTCCTCAACCCTTGCTGAAGTGGTATAAGGATGGCGTGGAGTTAAAACCAGGTGATATTCATAAAATTATATCTGGCCAGGATGGTACATGCTGTTTGGGCACATACACCTGTGAGGCCCGTAATTGTATGGGTGTCGTTGCTAGTTCAGCAGCTTTGCTGGGATTCGAAGATGACTATTCGAAACAAGAAACGCAACAGCAAAATGAATTGCAGCGTAACTTTTCACTGTCCACCATACAGGAAGAACATACTTCACAGTTATATGAAACCCCCCAAGGAGACTTTACAATCACTGACAAAGGTGATATTTCATTTTCATTTGATGGCAAAGAAGTTTCGGTTTCTTTATATGAGACACCTGATCTTACAGAGGAAGAAGCACTGAAAATTGTTGAAATGTATGCCGATCAAATTTCAGAGCACGTTACCGAACAGAACGTTGTCGAATTACCTCCCTTGCGTTTTGTTAAAGAGACCTCACAATCAGGCAAACTACTTATGGAGGCGGTGGTTATAGACATTTCTCCCGAATATTTCTCTCACGAAGAAGATTTACGCACCGAAGCCGGTTTGGATGATGTTTCCATTAATGAAATAACTATACATGGCTCATCCCTAAAGGACGGAGAGGAGTTGGAAAAACAAACAGAAGAATTTGCTAGAGCATCATTAGAAAAAATGGAAGAAGAACTATCATTAACGGCTTCCATAAGAAAACGCAAGAAATCTAAACCTGCAGAAGCCGATGATTTTTTTAGCTTTTCTAAGATTTCCGATGGTAGTGTGGATGAAAATACTTTCGAATTACAAACATTTGCCAGCGCTCAAACGTCGAAAATGGAATCTCTAGAAAATCAAACATTAACTGAATCCATGAAGGCTCCTGCTCGTAAAAAGGGTAAGAGGCAAACTGATAGCGAATCTTCAAAGACTACAGAAAACGAAGCTCAGCTGCAAGATATCTCTGGAGCTGTGGGTGATGGCTTAAAAGTTACCGCCGATAAACCTTTAAAGATTGTCAGCAATGAAGCGGATATAGAAAAAAATTTAAAATCTCTGTTGCCACTGGCGAAACTTTTGAAAGTGTTAGATGGCCATTTAAATGCTGTAAAGTCTGAGGTCATCAATCAATCAGCTTTGCTTATGACACCAACTTCTGCTGATCAAAGTATAGCCATAATAAAAAATATTATAGACCCCATTGGTCAAATACAAAGCAAGCTAAAAGTGTATTCGGGTGAAACTCCTTTAGATGCGTTATTTGAAACAATGAGCAACGACATACGTAGCCTGCACATAGCTTTACAGGTTATTGAAAAGTGTGTTGAGATTGATGAAACTGGCACTACTTTAATCCAAAGAACTAGTGTTTGTATTGTGGACAGCATAGCGGATCATTTAGTAAAAGCTTTGGAAGAAGTCAAAACAATTTCAAAATTATTTGAAAACGAAAGTTTAAAATCGAATATGGAACTTACGGTTGACGACATCAAACAAGGACTAGAAATTACTAAAGATACTATTAAATCACAGGCCTTATTGCAAGAGGCCCAAGAAATCGAAGCCACCAAACATTTTACCGAAACTGTTGCCAAACTGCAAGATATTCCAGAGGCTTTGCCGTTTGCTAAAATAGAAGAAACAACATTGCCCAAATTTTCAGAAACAGTAAAAGTCATTTGTAAACCGGTTATTAAAATTCAGGCGGCCTTAGAAAAGGTCGAAAATGAATTGACTCTTGAGGAAACGGATGAAGATATCTACAAAAATGTACATGAGAAGATAATGATGAACTTAGTTGAACCAATCAATGAGCTACAAGCCGTAGTTGCTCAAATCGAAAGTAAAGTCAGCTCAATGACAGGAACCGACAGTGTAGAGCAAAAAGTGAATATGGCAATTTTAGATATTGTTTCACCGCCACTGTTTGAGCTTAATAAAGGGCTCGAAGTTATTCAACAACAACCTTCGCATAACATAGATGCTGGTAAACTTACGGTTAGTACAGTTGAATCAATGGTTCCGCCATTGCAAGAAATTCAAAACGGTTTGGCCCAGTTAAGTCAAGATATATTAACAGGTCAAATAACAGATAATCAACTTATGGATACAGATGACGTAAAGAAACTCTTGCAATCCTTGGCTCAAGCCGTACTACACCTGGAATCGAATATAGATCATATCACTGCTCGTTTGCCAGTAAATGTGTCCGTGAGTTTGTCAAACCTTAAGGAAGAAGTTTCGTCTCTCATCAGTCAAGTTGTTGACAAAGATATCGATAAATATCACTTAACAGTATTAGAGAATATAAAGAAGCCGATAGATGAACTAAACTATTGCATGCGACAAATTGAGCAGAAATCAATTTCACATTCTTTAACTGATCTTGTGGATCCCTTACACAGCTTAAATGAGAAAATTAATGTAAGTCAAGATGTACTGCAACTTGCGACAGCAAAACAAAATTTCGACATATCTGAAACATTGGGAAAAATGAAAAATCTTATTAAAAACATAGAAATCGATATTGAAGAAAATGAGCTGGCAAACATACAAAAGGAGATTGTGTGCGATGAAGAACAGGCCTTAAGGGATAACGACCTATTCTTATCTATGAGGCAAGAAATGGAAACCAAAATTGAGTTAGAGGAAAGTTTGGAGGAGATGGAGAGGTTGTATGCCAATATTAAATATTTGCAAAGCAGTCCATTTTTAGACAGCGAACTCAAACTACAGTTCAGTGATTTATCTAAGCTTTTCAATCAACTTATCAATACTCTAAGGAATAAGGAAATTGTGGCCAAAGATAAACAGTCCTTGAAATCTTCCATAAATATATTGAGGAACACTGCTAAAATAATTGAAAGTTTAAATAATTCATTGGAAAAGTTAGAAAATGTCAAGAACAAAAATGAATTTTCAAAAATCTTTCACTTCAATTGTGGCAGTGATTTGCAGAAGCTTAAAGCAACTATCGATCAAATCGAAGATTATGGTAAAAACACAACACCTGTCATTGATTCATTTAACAAGATCTTGGTTGTCTTAGAAAATATGCTGCCCATTATTGGTTTCGAAACAGCGGAGGAATTATCAACTTTAGAGGATGTGTCTGCCCTAAAATCTACTGCTGAATCTTTGCCTTTGGATAGCGGTAAAACTCTGATGCCAAAAGAAGTGATATCTGGACCTTTAAAATCATTTGAGGAGAAAAAAGTGCAAGTGAATGAATTACTGGGTCAGTTGAAAAATAGCATTGCCACCGTATTAGGTCATTGTAACGACTATGATATGGGCTCACTGAGAACCGAGACGGCTGAACAGGTAAAAGCTACAGTTAATAAAATGCAAGACTTTAAACAATGTTTAGAACAAACTCTACAACCGCATGTGTTGGATGTAGCTCATACATCTTCTGAATGTACAGATCCACGTACAATGGCTGCAGCTGTTTGTAGTTTGGAAAACTGTGCTCTTCAGATACAAGAGTATGTCGATAACTTTGATGTAAAGAATTTAAGCGGAGATGAAATTTCCGAGCTAAAAACTATGGCCCGTCCTTTGAAAGAATTGGTTGAAGGTGTGAAAGTATTTTATACACAAGAATTAGAACAGGCGGAGACAATGAAAACCGTATCTTCAATAAGCATGTCGTCTGCGAAAGTATTTCAAAGTTTACGGCCTTATGTGCTGGCAGTGCATGAACATCAAGCCTTGGATACTCTAGAATCATTGGCCGATACCCAAACATTTTCCCATCTTAAAGAATTTATTCAGCCTTTAAGGGAATTAGAAAAGGAAGTCATTTGTCTAGAGGAAAATGTCCTACTTTCACAAATGTCAAATCTTTCAGATCAAACAAGTCTAGAGGAATTGAAAACCTGGGCAAAGCCTCTATTAAGTCTTAAAGAAGCCATTGTTAATGTAAAACAAGATCAAGCGTATAGTGCTATAGAAGAGTGTCCTGAATTCAAGGCCATACAAGAAAAGTCTAAAACTCTTTTTAACCTACTAAAATACTGCGAAAATTTTGATGCTCAGATATTTGAAAATATTGAAGATTTATCGTCTCTTAACATTTCAAATATAAAATCATATGCCGAAAAACGAATGGTGTCCACAATTGATTATCATGAATGTGCTAAGACACTTGTAGAGGAAGTTAAGACATTTGACTTAAAAGATTGTGTAGCTGGCGGTATTAAACAAATCGAAGAGTGTCTAATTAGCACTAAAAATATAAAAGACATTAAAGTTACTAGCTTGGAGGATATAATGAAGGAGCTTAAAAGTGATTTACAAAATATGGAAAGTCATCTTTTGAAAACTGATGAAAAGACAGAGGATTTAATTCAGAATGAAACAAAAGTAGCTAAAACTATGTTCAAGCTTAAGGAGTGCTTAGCAAACACCTATGAAGCCACAGATTTGGAAACTGGTCTTGAAGATATAGAGAAAACCTTTGAGGACTTGCTTCAAGCCATGCCTTCGTTGGAACTTCAGTTGGCTTTGGAGATGAAAGAGAAAATAGTTTTGGCATTGTCGGAATTCATAGTGGTCTGCTTGCAAGCAAATATCAAACAAAATTTTGATACCCTTATACAACCGTTTAGAAATCTAATGGAAACAGTTGACATTATAGGCAGATTAAATAAGGTTGATGTAGAACCTTCTTCTAGTGTAATGGTTCAACTACAAACTCAACTTATGACTGCATTTAGAGTGCTGAACGATTTAGGCGAAAATATCGACAATAAAAAACTGCCCATTCTTTTGAAAACCCAAAATACATTAGTTTCCATTTATGATTTCATCGATAGCAATGAGGGCAACATAAGGATTATTGAGTTATTGCAAGAAATTGATTGTCTTAGTCCCGAGTTAAATGAAATTAAAACGATTCTTAGCTTGGATGAAGAAAGTGATAGGAAAAAACAAACTCAAATGCTGCTAGAACATGTCAATTCCGCACAACAGTTCTTAATGGAAATACAGGAAGGACTTATTCAAAATAATGCTTTAGTTCATGCTTTTTTGCAAGAAAATAAAGATACAGTTAAAAGCTTAAAAAATGCATTAATTGTGGTCGAAAATAAACTTCATTCTAAAATGGAATATGACGAAGATAAAGAAAAAACCATAGAAATGTTATCAAATGTATTAAAAAGTCTAAAGGAGAATATGAACAAAATAAAACAATCGTATAAGGAAGAAGTAGAAACTGCACAACCTGAAGCCGCAACATCTATTGAATTAGAAACACCTTATGATCAAGTTCAATTCCAGCAGGAATCTGAAGTATCCGAAAAAAAGCCAATGAATGCAGAAGAATCTGTTTTAAATATTCCCCATAAAAGCAATGAAGAAGAGAATGACGAATCTCAAGCCGCAAATAAATTAGAAAAGCCATTAGCTCCATTTGTAAAGGATGTTTTGAAGCTTATTTCTGATACACATCAATACATTCAAACAACACCAACTAAAGACGTTAAACAAAGTACCTTAGAATTTACAAAGTCAGTTGCAGATAACCTTAAAGAGTTGCAATTAGCTGTTGAACTTGATAATCTTACTGCTTTGGAAGATCGCTTATTCTTGCCTCTATTCAAAACCAAAGAACTTCTAAATTATGCTATGCGTACTGAGATCGCCGATGAAGTAACACATAAACTTTTGCAAAATCTTAACCAAGTTGTTTCAATTATTATCAGGAATAACAACAAACTACGCAAGTCTGTACTTTATGATATTGTGGAAGCTATTAAGCCTAACATATCTAAAACTGTGGAACATATTGATGGCGAACCTAAAAAATCAAATATGCTGCAAAGGCTCTCAAATAGCCTTAATCAAATCAGCTCCGAAGTAAATAGCATTTACCTTAATAATCAAGAAAATATGGATTTGTTATCAAATTCCTTTTTGTCTCTCAAAGATGCCCTATGCAAATTTAAGAAAGTAACGGAAGAAATTGCTGAACTAAAGCCCAATATTTTAAATTCTACCAAACTTGATCGACTAGTGGAAAAACTGAATCAAAGTGAATTGAATGTTGGATTCGAAATATTACTGGAATTAGAAAATATGGAAGAAATCTTAAATCAGCTTTTCGAATTAATAAAAACTGAGCCGAAATTATTGCAACCAACTGTAAAAGAAACAATTGCAATTGCTTTCGAATTGGTTGGCGAAACTGATGATTTGCAAGATCTTAAGCAAATTTTAAAAGAAGCATTAGAGGCTCCAAATAACGAGCAAAAACAAAAATGTATATTTAAACTAAGAGAACACATAGTACATACATACGACGGTAATTTGATTGAGGGCCTTCAAAATGTAATTGACTCCATTTTGGAAAACAACTTTGATTTAATAGAATCTATTAATACTGAATATATCAAACGAATTGATGATAAGATAAAATCAACTTGCATCCAAATAGATTTAGCAACAGAGACAACATGTTGGCAGCCGAAATTCACAGGTCTAACTACAAAACTTACGAAAATCCAAAATATAGCAAAGAGACTTAAAACTACTAAAGATATCGACAAATCATCAGTTCACATCGTTGAATTGCAAAAATATTTAATGGAAACTTTTGTTTTATTTGATGATATAATTGATAGTACGACCCCAGATTTAAACGAAGATCTCGAGAACGTGAAAAGTACAGCCCTAAAACATTACGATTTAATAGAAAACTCTACATCTAATATTACTACTCCTACAATTTATGAAATTATACTTGATTTGTGTGCATCGATATCGAAAGTTGCAGATAAAGTCCAAGCGATATCTACAGTACAGACATCCAAGCTAAAGAATAAAAACATACAGGAGAACGTTGGTTCTAAAGCTGAAGCAGAAGAGATAGAAATATTCGAGGGTAAGCTAGAAAGGTTAGAAGAAAAGAAACTTGATGTTGATGTTAAGATAGTTAAGGAAAAAGCCATTAAAGAAAAAAAAGACGTCAATACAGCTAAGGAAAAGGCTGAGATATCCGAAGTGAAGGCCGAGAAGCTAGAAGAAATAATATTAGAAGCTGTAGCAAGGAAAGTTGAAGAAAAGGACGTTAGGGCATCTAAAAATAAGGCCGAATTATCTGAGATTAAGCCCGAAAAATTGGAAGAAAAGACAACAGAAGATAGAGGAAAGAATGTTGAAGAAAAAGGTGTTAAACCAGTTAATGAAAAGGCTGAGATATCCGAAGTGAAGGCCGAAATGTTAGAAGAAATACAATTAGAAGCTGTAGCAAGGAAAGTTGAAGA
>NDXZ01065238.1:4709-20893 GCA_003055125.1 Paykullia maculata | reverse complement strand
AAATTAGACAGGCCTTTTGAGAAATAAAATTTTTTTTCGAGATATGAGAAAAAAAAAATTTTCCGAGATATCGGCAAAAAAAATTTTTTTTTACGGAAATACACGTAGTGAAGGGTATATTAGATTTGCCACCGCCAAATATAACGCTCTTACTTGTTTTCTGTTTTTAAATTAAGTAATAACAAGTATGTATGTATGTGAATATATGCAAAAGTTTGTTGATTTTATTATTTGTAGGTATATAAGAAAAAAACTTAATACTAATTGTTTTCTTATTAACTTGTTTTAATTATAGATTTCAGTTACGTGGTCCCTTAATTATATGGAATACGTTGCTGGCAATGTTTAGTATTATGGGAGCATTCCGTACAGCTCCAGAACTTCTACATGTTTTACGCCATTATGGACTTTTCCATTCCGTTTGTGTTCCTAGGTAAGTTGTTCAATAAAAATAAAATGCATAATTATTAAATAAAACATTGTTCGCATAAAATCCGGTCATACTAAAGCAGTTTTTTTTTCAAAAATACCTCCGTTGTTTTTTTTCAAAATCTTAAATAATTTAAAGAATATTTGGTCACGTGCTGAGCAAATAAATTCAAAAAAATAATAAATTACAGCGCTATATTCGGTTGTACCGAATTTTGTATTTCCACCATAAATATTGTATGAAAATAATATGCGTTAAATGAAAAGGAGAAAGAAAGGCTTGTTCACTTATACATATATGATGGTTAAACTAGAGATGGCATCGTCAATTAAACAATTCTTGGGCTATTGTCAACTAAAAGTTAAGAAGAAGCAATGAAAATTTCTAATCGATTTGGGGTAAAAATGCAGCCCGGAGGTTGTAAATGTAAGCAACTTTTAATAGGATCAAGACAGAAACACAATTTGTTTGATCGCTTTTTTTCTGTAAATAAATTTAAAAAAAAAAATTTTAACGACCGAATTTCACGTAACAATGCCTTAAATATAATAAGTGTATTAGCTACAGAAGTTGCTTAGTTATTTATTAAAGAAAAAGATATAAAAAATTTAATTAAAATTATTTCAATAATTCTTAAACAAAACAATAAATTATTGATCTGCATCGTATCAAAAAAAATTTGTTCAAACTGGTCCAAAATGTATATATAATAAAAAATTAAAATCACATGACAATTGCCTGAAAATATTAAAAAAAAAAAATTTATTACCTTAACTGCTTCAATACGATTTATTAAAATAACAAACCCCTCATCATCAAACGACGCATTTAATCATCTTGACCTTGATCATCCTGTATTTTTTAATTTTAGAAAAATTCCATTAAATTTTTATTACAGCACTTTAAGTAAATTGTCCTTTTACTTTTTGCAACTGGCCATAATGCTTCAATGACGAATGGAAACTTGTTGTTAAAACTTTAGAATTTTTTTCATTTTTAAAACTGTTAAGTTGCAGCTAGATAAACCAGTTTCATGCCATCTGACAACATAACAATATTTAAGATTTGTAGGTTTGTTGCTTTGTATTTTTCAACAGCGAGAAAAATAATTATAGGTACAACAATTAAATTTATACGATTGTCATAAACTCAGTTGTTCTACGGACTTGTTTGTAGTATTAATATTAATCAGTTTATATTTAAAAGAATTTTTTATTTTAAAAACTTAAATTTCGTTTTCAGAAAAGCAACAAAAATATATTAAAATTTCCCGCCATGTGTGCCATAGCATTGTTAACAGCTGCCTGTTTAGGGTTAATAAAAACTTTGAACTAAACAAAACAACAGTAGAATTTTTATCTCTGTTATTCAAAGGGGGTACAAAATATAAAAATACTTTAATTATTAAAAAAAAACATGCTTAATTTCAATCATAAAAAAATCACTTATTTTATAGTGTTTTCACATCAAAAGTTAAAACCTGGTTTTGACATTAAAATCATAAACAGCTGATTTTGCGTTCACACTACAAGTTTATTTAAATCATGTTTTAACTCACAGTTTGTCCAATAATTTTATTGACAGCAAAATAGATTTCTCGAAGAAATAAGTGTATTCACTGCAGTGCTTTTTTATATTTCTGTTATAATATGTACAGCTATTTTTGTTTGTATAAAAAACTAATAAATTTTGAAAATGCGCTTCCAAAAAGAAATTATTTTGTTTTCTATACATGAATATTTTAAAATTAAAGCTAATGGAATCACGAAATGTTTTTAACCATTTCTCCGTCCACAAGCTTCATTTTCTTTTGCAATTTTTTGGAACTGTTGCTGCTGCTCCATTGTTTACAAATTTAAATTCTTTACTTTTATTTTTGTTGAGAGCCTTCTATTATTATTATCTGTTTTTTAGTACGCCAAAACTGAATTTAGTACACTAAAAAAACAAGGTTGTATTTCATAAAATCAACTTAAAACCAAAACAACTTAAGATGGTTTTAACAAAATTATTTTGTATGGTAAAACCAGGTTTTAATATTGGTTTTAACATTAAGACCAAATTTATAGTTAAAACCCTCAGTGTAAAAACACTATTACGTATTATTAAATATTAACGTGTTTAACATTAACTCTTTGAAATGTATTTATAACTATAAGCACCACTGTTGCAGCTTAATGCAAAATCATGAGAATGTGTTAGTTTAATCTCTTATACTGTTTGTTTCTTAATGAGAATATTGAACTTGAACTTCTAAATGACTAACTTTATACATAAATTAAAACCATGAACGTATCGTAAACGATTTAACGGATTTTTTTTCCTTTCTTTTAATTAATTCAATTATTAAGAATCGTTTTTACAATTTTATTCTTTTTTTTCTCCCCTTTTGCAGTTACATTGAACAAGATCGTGTCTGCGGTTTCTGGACATGGTTGTTTGTTTTGTCGAAATTGCCTGAACTTGGCGATACCATCTTTATAGTGCTGCGCAAACAGCCATTAATCTTCCTTCACTGGTATCATCACATCACCGTTCTCATTTATTCGTGGTTTTCGTACACCGAATATACCTCATCGGCCCGCTGGTTTATTGTCATGAATTATTGTGTGCATTCCGTAATGTACTCATACTATGCCCTTAAAGCGGCCCGTTTTAATCCACCCCGTTTTATTGCCATGATTATAACATCACTGCAACTAACCCAAATGATAATTGGCTGTGCTATTAACGTGTGGGCAAATGGTTTCTTAAAGACCCATGGACCACAGTCGTGTAATATATCACAGACAAATATTAACTTGTCAATTGCCATGTACTTTAGTTATTTTGTCTTGTTTGCAAGATTTTTCTATAAGACATACTTGTCACCGGAGGGCAAGAAGAGCAGACGTATGGCTGCATCCCTGGCTGCACAAAATTCGGCCAAACTATCAACATCAGTTAAAACGACGATATCATCCGCATTCACAACAACGAATGATAATAATACAAATGCTGGCGGGCATTTGCTTAAATCGAAAGTGCAGTAAATATATATAAATACACATTAATCAGGGGGAAAACAAATTAACAAACAAACAAAAGTAACATGTTTTAAGGTATCTAAAATATCTAATTAAATTAATTTAATAATAAAAAAAAAAATATATATATAAAAAACACAAATACAAACACAAAACACTATTATATTTATTTCTGGTCTTTTTATAATATATTTATACATACATATGTATGTATGTATTAACAAATTAAAACCAAACACAAACTTTATGTTTAAAAAAATATTATTATATATATTAGAATATTATAATTAGGTTTGCATGTAAACCTAAATACACTACATTTATATATATTTTATTTGTTCTTTAAAAACCAAAAAAAAACACAAAAAAACACTTTATTACGGGGGGGTTTGGAATTGAAAATATTATTTTTTAAATATTTTAATATATACATACATACCTACTTCTTTTTATTTAAAAAGAAAAAAAAATATTATTTAATTTACAAATATAAAATGAAAACTTTGGAAAAGAAAATTTATAAAAATTAAAATTTAAAAAAAACCAAAACTAACCTTAAAAAGCTTTAAAATAACAATAAGAAATGGTCACTTTGGCAAATATGTTTTACCATTTAACTAAATACTAGAAAACATTCCACTAGCTCAAATCTATTCACACAAAATATTTATTATTTCATATTTCATGTAATATGTCAAAGTTGAAACTGCATTTTTTAGACATAATCTATTTTAATAAAAAAAAAACATTTAGAAAATATTTGAAAATTAATTTTATTCAAAAATAATTAAGTAATGCACAAGCACATTTATTGATTAACCTTTAAAAGCACCTCTTTAATATATCTGACAATGCTATAAGTCCCAATTTACAAAGCAAAAGATGAAACGCAGACATTTTTCAATTCTTTTTTGATCTTGCTTAAACCTGTGTACTTACTACACACCCTATCTCTTCAACCCTTCGCCATTATACTTCGTTTGTCTACATTTTGATTTCTGCTTTGTAAATTGGGATTAAGAACATAACTGTTACACTCTAAATGCAGACAACAGAAAAACGCATGTGTGTTGAGTTTGGTTATGATTTTATGCCATTAAAATCAATTTTACTTATGTTTTTTGCTGTTGATAATAATATTTTTTTTAAGATGTTTTAAAGATTTTTTTAATTTTAATTTTGCATGAATTTTCATGAGTTTTACGAGTAATTTAAGTTTCACTAGTATTTATTAAGCAAAATATAAATCTTATTTTTTTTAAATTTTGGTTAATAACTTTGCATGTCTACATTTTTTTGTACCAATTTATAAAAAAAAACCTACAGTTAAAAAATTTAAAAATTTATTAAATTATTAAATTAAAAATAATCGGTACATTTTACCCAGTAAATTCTCTATACATTTTATTGAATTAAACAACAAAATATTAAACAAAAACATAACGATGTGATCTACACTATTGATTGCACTGAATAATTTGATACATAAAAATAATAACCAACACATTTTATATAAAAATTTAAGTCTGTTTTTTGTTTTGCTGTGTGTTATTGGTGTGCAAAATAGAAAGCACAAGCACCTACAGATAATTTGCAAACCTTTACTATATTGACGACTAATATGTTAAGTTAAATGTTATGAAAAGAATATGAAAAAAAAACATATAAACTCATCTTTAAAAGCTATATTTTTGGAGTCTTGACTAAAACACTGTTTTTGGTTTAAGTAAATAAAACTTTTTTTTCTATAAATAGTTTTTAACTTTTAAGGTTAAAAAAATTATAGACATCAATCTTGTCAATAAAAAAAAAAATAATAATTTTTTTTAAAGTTTTAAATTCTAATTTTTCAAAGTTTAATGATATTTTCAGCGGCAATATATCAATTCCCTTCTAGATAAATGTTAACACCTTAATATTTTTTATAAATACATATAACGATTTAATTAAAATTTTTAAATGAAAATTAACTAAAAATGTTTTGTTGCCTATAAAATACATAGTACCATAGTGCATTTACATTATAAACTAATCATCATAAGCTAATATTTTCTATCTGTCAAAAATTCATAAATTGAGCCGTTTATTTTGAAAGTCGCATAAGTCACTTTTTCAAAAAAATCGAGTTAATGGCAACACTAAATACAATTGAACGGTATCTTCTCATTTTTAAAAAAAATCTCGACTTAAAAAAAGTGACTTATGCCACTTTCAAAATAAACGGCTCAATTATCTCTTTTAATTTCAAATTGTCCAAAAAAAATATTTTAACTTTAAAAGATTTTAAACATTTAAACAAAAAGTCCTTTCCAAAGTGCATTTAACCTTTGGTGGTTACACCATGAATAGCCGTAAATTGTTTTGGAATTTTTAGGCTTCATATTAAAGGTGGATTAATTGAATTTTTAATTGCCATTAATTTGGCTTCAGGTGAAAAATAATTAGTTGCCATTTTTATTTTGATACGATTTCCGGTATGTAGCCACTTCGACTGGCTCGAAGAAAGTCCAATGGGGAAGTCCAATATTCGATTACTTTTTGCTACAATAAAGGACGTATGTCAGTGACAACGTAGCGCTCTTAAATCTCATGATTTTGGAGGCTTTATTATGCAAAGTTATTTATTCGCTGAACGTTTATTTTATTAAATCAATTGTGGCACGCGGCCTTGTTGAAAATATATCTTCTCCACATTAAGGGCATTCAATTGTGGTATAAAAAAGTCAATGATCATGGCCCTGTACCGTTCACCGTTAACTGTAACGTTCTAGCCGGCATCGTTTTTAAAGAAATTCAGACCAATGATTCCACCGCCCCATAAAGAATACCTTACAATTCTGGGTAATAGCTTGTGGTTTATCTATTCCCCAAATGTGACAGTATCAATTTAACCAAAGCAAGCTTAATCGCAAAACAAAGAAAATAACGAAGAACGCGAAAGAAGTTTTTAAAAAAACTTTAAAAAGTATTTAAAATTTTTCTACAAGTTTCTTTCAAATTCTATTCTATAGAGTTAAGCAAACCGAAAGCACAATGCTACCATACCAATGTCAGTTTATAGCCAGAGTGACCATTTTCTTATTAAAACAAATCTTTGTTTTATTATGTTTTATATACATATGGATTTATGTAATGTATGTATTTGTAAATTAAATAATATTCTTATCAACAATCTATACAAATCATTATGGACATAAAAAAACATCCACAAACAACTCTGTATTCAAAAATCTAATGATAAACAAAAATACATAAATAAATAATAGAACAACAAGTCAAAATGTTCTAAAAACTTCTCCTTATAATCCTAATTAATTTTAAAAAAATTTTTATAAAACCTTTGATCAATTTTGAAATTTTATTAAAAACCAGAACGAAAAAAAATTTAATATATTTATAAAAAAAAAATATTTTTCAATTTAAATATTTATATCTTAATAGATAAAACAAAGTATCACATGCCAGGGTGACATACAAAACAAACAAACGAAAAAAATTGTTAAAAACTTGTATTTTTTAAAAACAAAATTTTAAAACACAACTAAATTAAAAGAAGAAAAAAGTATGACAAACAAAAAGTAAAATATTTATTTAACAATTTAATTTTTTGCTTATATTTTCTAAAAAAAAAAACCTTAATACTATGTTTAGTTTGTAATGAGAGAAAAAAACCGAGCACAAAATTAGTTGAGACTGTGACAATGTTGCAACTGTTACAAATATGTTCACCATTTTAATGGCTTTTACAGTTAAATTTAATGCTTAAAACACATAGACGACTGCGGCTACACAACTACCTGATCATTTTGTTAAAAAAGAGTCAAATTTGCAATTGTGTGTTAAATAGACCAATTTTTTTTTAAACTAATTTTATTTTAATTATTAAATCTTTTAAAAAATTATTTTTCACTTTAAGGTGATGGACAAACTTATGCGGCGGCATTTATGTAGGTCTTAAAGCTAAACAGCAAAATGGCAGCTGTTACCGCTGTCCGCGTCCGTTGGCTTTTTACTATAATATAGTAGTTTTATTTCGAAAAAATTTGCTTAATGGTTCCTAAATAAGCTATTTATTTTCACTTCAGAAAGGAATTTTATTCTGTGATATATGTGTTTATATGAAAATGTTTTTAAATTGAGGTTAAGTGTTTAACAAAATAACGGGCTTAGACTTAAAAACCCCTAAAACAAGCAAACATTTTAGCAATTTTTTTTTACTTTTTACAAGAACTAAGCTTTAAATGTCTTTAAAACTGAAAACTAAGTTTTTAATTATATTTTCCATATAAAAAAAATAAAATAAAACAAAATTTTCACAGTTTGATGAAACCTCTTTCATTGCAAAACTAAACAAAGTATTTAGGCAAAAACTAAAATTAATCTATTTTTCAACAAAAATAAATAAATAAAATAAAATAATATGTTGCCCACGTATTTTACATAGAGAAAACAAATTAATACAAGATAAATATTTATACATATATTTAATTTAAAAAAAAACAAACAAACAAATAAAATAAAAGTTAGTAAAACGAAAGAAAACCCTTTAATACGAGTATGTAAATTTTTGTAATAGTTTTCAAACAAAGCAAAAGAAAAAAACCAAGTATTTTTAAAAATAAATAAAAAGCAAAAAAAATCTAATTAAAAAATTTACATTTTAATAATTTAAAAACAAAAGAAAAATATTGTTCCATTGAATAAATAAAAAAAAATAAAAATATATATAGGAATTAAACATTCTTATTAGAAATGTAAAAAGGTTTAAAAGGTTATTTAACAACAACAAAAAATAGTATTTTTGTTTGTAATAACAAAGAATTAAAACAATTTATAAAGACATTACTTTTACCTTCTATTGCCTACAATGAGTTGCGATTTAAATGAAATATCGAAATTTTTTAACATTAACAATAATTATATATTCAAATAGCCAAAGTTAAATTGAATTTTTTTTATTATTTTTGTTTATTTTTTAGTGTTTACATACATATGCTTTTGTTTAGCTTTTTTATTTTAATTTCAAATTCTTAAAAACCGTTTTTTTTAGTACTAAACTGAATTTGTTTTTTTTTCAAAATTCTTTAGGTTTGAATGGCTATTTTTCAAGAACTGAAACTTTGTAAAATATTATTCTTAAAAAATTCCATTTTGTATGTTTTTTTTTATGTGTTTGCACATGAATTGTTGTTTTTTTTTTCTTTTTCATTATAAAATGTTTTCAAAATTACGTTTATTAGTTTTTAGGGCTGAAGGTTAAAATTAAAATTAAAATTAAGAAAACATTACACATACATATGTTGAATTATTATTTAATTATAATTTATATAATTGTAGTTTCTAAGTATAGTTACTGTTATTTTTTTTCTTTTTATTATTGTTTTAATTGTTGAATGAAAAGCGCAAACTTTTTCTTTTTATTGTTTTTTCGTTTTGGCATAAAGAAATAAATGGACAAATTTTTTTGGAAATGCAATACAAAGAAATGGAGTTTTATTTTTGGTAAAATTTCTATAAAAAATATTTAAAAAATTTCTACTGAAGTTTTTATACAAATATTTATTAATTTTTTTTTATTTAGTGGATCTATACAACGGAAGAAGAATCCCCAGTACAAATATGAAGAAATGCCAAAGCTCCATATTTTGTATCAGATTAAAAATTAATAAATAATTAATCAATTTCGAGAAACGAAGAAAAGCGAGTAACAGTAAACGCATAACATTCAGACGTTGTCGTTTCGATTGTTTTCGAAAACGACAGGTTGCATTATCGTACATTTTTATTCAGGATACCAAAAACTTATCAACAACACTTGGGCTGATTATTTTTCGATTTCCATTTTTTAACCATAACTTAGCAGCAGTGAGATGCCTGGTAGATTAGCTATTATGTGGATCTACCCACTTTGCATATCTTGCTCATAAATCTACAAGGACGTTTAATTTACTGCCAAAAAAAATGTTGCCCTTTTTCTGTTCATTCTTAAATCGTTTATACATATATAAAGTACTGAACATTGAACCTAGTAAAATTTGGTATTAATTAAAGGTCGTTTGAAGACCTACCACACACAGTAAACACATTATAGCACAATAATTAAATCACATACTAAAATTATACGAATTAAATATATGCAAAATAACTTTTACATGCTGCCACATTTTAAAAAAAAAGGCACAATATTTGCTCAAATTCAAAATTAGCAAAGTTTATTATTGTACTGGTCTTTAAAATACCATTAATTTGTTACAAAACTTGTCAGCATGTCAGAACCTTTTTTACAAAAACTTATTTATGTTAAACAAGAGCGCTATATTCGACTGTGCCAAATCTTATATACCCTTCACTACGTGTATTTATGTATGTATGTATGATACATACGTATGTTTTTACATGTCCGAAAGGTATTTAGAAAACTTTATTTTAATCATATTCATTTTGGTCCATATACATACATAGGTTTTCCGCCCATATCTTTGCTGATTTTGGGCCAATTAGTTATTTTTTTCAAATATCCCAAAAAGACATGTCTTACACACAATCAATCAATTCGCTTTGTGTTGTACTTAATAATGATTCATTTTTTTTTTAATTTTAATTATTTATCGCTCTTGTTGAAAAACTTGTATTTAACTTTAAAATTATGTCATTCGGTAACGATACGGTGACCAGAGTTTTTTTAATCAAAATACACAACATAAATTAATATATTAAAGCTTTTGGATAACCTACAGACATGTTTGTTATATTTGTGTGTCAAATATGCCTTCCGGGTCATTTTAGAAAAAATAGACAAATTGGCCCAAAATCCGCAGAGATATGGGCGAAAAAAACTATATGACTTTAACTACCTTTCGAACATACTTATAAAGACATACGTCAAACTGTATTACTTTACGATATGTTATTACAAAAATTATGTTAACATGTTTAACAAAATATTATTTTGACTTGTAAAAATACAGAACAAATAATGAACTCGAAATAAAATACAGAAAATTTTAAGGGTTTTTCCATAAAAATAATTTATACAGAACAGAGCTCTCAAATACAGTACTGTTCTGTATAATACACAACGGATGGTCACCGCAGGTAACGAGTAGTCTATCGACATGCACATGTACATACATATATGTATGTACTTATTTAGATTTATTTTTTTAAGAAGAAAATACGAATTACACGTTTAACATTTAACTTTTTTAAACAAAAAACTCTAAAACATTTTATTTGTTACCACAACTAATAACGGACCCCCCAATTAAAAAAAGCTTTTTATTCCAATTTATGAACAACGGAAAATCCGCAGACGTCGTTTGCCCTCCACTTATGACCGAAAATGTTTGATAGATTTTCTAGTTATAAATTTTTTTTATTTTTAGTTCAATAATGGTTGCTATCAATAACCTTTAAATCTACATCGGTCAAGGCGTCAATTTGTAGAAATTTATGCGAAATTGCGATTATTAAGAATATGGGCGAACAAAATGAATATCTTTAACAATCTTTTTTATTTAGAAATAAATTATTTAACTTCATTTCAGAACATTATTAAAATACTACTAAACCCCAAAATTTATTTTAAAACACATAAAAATTGTTTTTTTTCATATATTTCCTTCGTAATTGAATTGTATATATTTGCAATAAATCCATTAAATTGTCTAAAAATACACGGTCATACATACTCCGGATGTGTTTGAGTAAGTTAGTACAAGTATTTAAATATTAATATTAATTGAAGCTGTTTAGTATAAACAACTTACGGTAACTTAATTTTGTTTAAAAAAATCCCAGCAACAAAAAATTCAATATTTTTAATAAAAATTTCATACAATAATAAAACAAACAAAAAACCAAATCAATTTTTAACATGTTTTGTTTTCATTTTTAAAATAGTATGTATATGAAATTTAGGATATATTTTTAAGTTTTCTTGAAAGAATTAGATATAAAAAATACAACAATCAAAAGTTAATTAAATAAATAAACAACAAAAATAGTTTTGGTTAAAGGTTCTTTTATCGCTTTTTTTATATTATTGAAAAACATGATTTATAGTAAAATATGGATATAGTAATTAAGAGAGTTTTAATATTATAATTAGCTTTTAAATGACACTTACTTTTACATATTACATACATTTATTTGTTAGATTTTGCATTATATTTTTTAATTTCTGTTCAAATAGTATTTGAGAAAATACATCAGTGTTTATCAGGGTTTATGTGGGTGTAATTTTTGGTTTAATGAATTTATAATTGTTGATTATATTTTTTTTGTATTGAGATGTTGCAGAAAATCATATATAAATAGTACAAATATATAAACTAGCCAATAAAGAAAACAATTTCTTTCCAAAAAATTAAGAATCAATAATAAATCAAGCCTTCCTTCTTCGTAACCAAAAAAACAAAAGAAACAATATGTATTAATTTTAATTAGCACTGTGTGTTGTTTTGTTGGTTATTTATCATTATAGATGTTTAAGATGTTTATGCCTCCCGATAATTTTATTTGAGCTTATTTTTGCTGCTTTCTATTGCTGTAGTGGTATTGTGGTTCGAGTGAGAAATGTTGTTGGATGAGGCTGTTGATGCTGCAGATGCTGTGTTTAGCGATTTTTCAGTTTTTAACTTATTATTTGCAGCAGTTTGTTTACCAACAGCCGTCGTTATATCTCCTTCCTTAGAACCGCCACTTGTAGAAGCAGTGGCTGTATTTTTTTCTCACTTTTTACCAGGAGGCGCCAATGGTTGGCCGCGATCTTTTCCACGCAATTTTACACCAATGACACGTTCAATTTTACCCAAAACCATATTGTTAGGGATACCACGACCAGCCTCGTAATCCGTAACCACCTGTTGTTTTTCACAAATTTTCTACAAAATAGAGATATAAAAATATATGTAATTATACTAGACAATGTCATGCTTTATACGTACAGTAGCGAGATCCTTTTGACTTAAACCTTTAGCTTGACGTCCTTGCATAATAATTTTTCCCACTTCTAGAGGAACTTTTTCATGACGCAACTCTTCAGTCTCACGATCCAATTTGGCAGTGTTTTTGGTTGTCACATGTTGTTTGTTGGTGCCAGCACCATCTGAAAATTAAACAAACATGTTTAAAAAAATGTTCGTCAAACAAAAATACTCAAATTTTAAAATTTTTTGATAAAAAAAAATATAAAAATTAAAAACACGCTTTAATAGTAAATCAAAATTAAAAGTAACAATTATTTTCAAGGATTAAAAGTCAAGCAATTCAGTATAAATATAATTTAAAATAAGAATAAAATAGGAGTTAACCAACTATGTAAATTATTAATTTTATTGTTAAAAACGTGGCGTCCTCTACTCTAAGAAAATTTTCTTAGCAGATATTTATAAAAATAGAATTTCGACAAACTAAATTTTAAAGCAGTATGTATGTATATCTCTAATCTGATACACATTCGTCATATAGAATTTATCGCTAAAAAAAACATAGCTTTTAACTTTATTATGAGTAATTCGGTTCTTATATTTGACCATAGTTTTCAAAGTTTTTTAATATGTAATAGTCACCCCTATTCTGCATTTCGATTCGAATTGAAATTTTCTCCGTTTGGCAACATTGATATTCTGCGTTCCGATTACGAGCGTAGGTAGGTTTTTGTAAGTTGTTTATTGAACTACTGTGTTGTTGCACGAAATTTAACTTTTATTAAAATTTATAATGTAAAATAACTTTTGAAATAGTCTTCTTCTTTTTCCTACAATACAATTTTTGTTGGAATATGTACCTTCCTTTTTCCGTATTTGAGTAACTGAGTGCAAAAACCTAATCGAAATGTAGAATAGGGGGAAAAATGTTAAGTCTGGGGGCAAATTACGGCATTAAATATCGATCGAAAATAACAAATTCTAATTGGAATTCCTTATCAAATGCAAAGAAAACTCGCACATTTGAATATTTTAAAAATTTAATTTTTATTTTAATTAATAACAAGCTTTGTAAATAAAATAAAACTAAAAGAAAAAAATTGGGAATTTTAAATGTTTGCATAAAAACTGTTATTAAAATTAAATTTGCTACAATTTTAGTCATGGTACATATTTGTATCATGATTTTAGTCAATTGTGTTTCATGACGTTGAAGAAGCTATTTGAAATTTCCTAATTTTACTCAGATGTTTAACAAAACAACTTTTTACCCCAATTTACACAAACTTTTTCTAAAACACCGATATTACGAATATGTACATTTAAACATTAGTTAATAAAGGGGGATTGTGATGATTGTGAAAAATAAATACACATCATCAACAAACACAACCACACATACAACTTTAGCGACCTTTCTCCAGAGAATAATACCGAATGGTTTATATGTTAATTAATCCTACAGACTATTTTTTACAATAGGTGTTCTATTTAAACGGCACTGTAGATAATAAATCTTGCATTCAATGATGAAATACAAATCGATATACAAACATATATGTATATATAAATAAAACTGCACTAAATAGGGTTAACTCTTGTGTAGTTGGAAAAACATAACCTTATTTTTTTATACCAATGATATCAATCTTCTTTAGTGGACTTACATTTCTGTTGGGTATCAACTTGTACACCTTGGCGTCTGGCGGCATTAATAGCTGCTTCAGTTTTAAGAGCACCGGCCTTTGGAGCTTTCTTCCGCAGTACGGTCACTGTATCCCAATCTGACATGTCTGCAGTTGTGTTTAATTTTTTAATATATGCGGTAACTAAATAAATATGTGCTAATTTTTTATTTTGAACAAAACACTTAAGCAATTGGTTTTATTGTTTTCCTTCAAATTTTTTATTTTAATATAGCTTTTCTTACAATTTTCTTAAATAAACTGATTTGCTGTGTTGTTTTGTATTCCAGAAAAATCCAAAATATTCATTGGCAATGTGTTATTACACGGTTGCAAATAAGTTGTATATTTTCACAAGGTGACAAATACAAAAACATTTGGTTCTATTTGCTGGTGGGAGACAAATGTCAAAATATTTCGAATGCTGTAGTGGTATAACAGGTGTAAGAAGCATTTAGCAGATTAAACGAATGCCCCTATTATATAATTTATCATTGTTTTTTTTGTTATAAGAGTAAACAATAAAAAAACACGATTTTCTGTACTTGAAGTAAAATTAAAACGTTAGAATCAGAATTGTTGTTTTAATTTCACGCTGAATAAGATAATCATAGATCGACAAACGGTCCGCATTCGTAATATTATACGACTACAATATTACCTGCTATATGTAAACAAATATTTATATTAGTTTTATTAAAATACTATGTTGAATAGATATTATAATAATATATGTTCACAAAAATATTATTTATTTAAAATTACTCTCTAATATATAAAATTTACATTAAATTTCATGTTTGAATTTAAAAACTGCTGGTAATACTAAAAAAAATCCAACCATTTCATTTCACTACTGTTTTCAGCAACTACTTTTTTATTGTTATTATTTTCTCTCCTCTAATAACCAATAATTCAGCTTTTGTTTTTTTGTGGGCCCCGAAAAGAGTCAAATTGTTATTTATCTTATTTTGACAATAATTTTAAATTCAGTAATTATTATGGCTGATTTTACAAATAATAGTACTTGTAAAGAGTCTGCTGAAGTGTCTGAAAAAATTGGAGGTGAAAATGTAGAACTACAAACCCCAGAACAATCCGAATTGGCGTCTAATTCTGAAAAGGTTTGTAGTCGGCCAAATGTAATACCCGGAGAACAGCTGGCTTCCATTGAGGATGTAATAAATAGTGATCCTGAATGTTTTGAATTAGATCTCAATCATCATCGTATTGATAAACTAGAACATTTAGAATCCCTCACTCAGTTGGAAAGGCTTTTCTTGCGCTGGAATCTTTTAAAGAAAATTGAGAATCTCAATACATTGACGACACTTGTTGAGCTGGAATTGTACGATAATCAAATAACGAAATTGGAAAACTTGGATGCTTTAGTTAATTTAGAAATACTTGATGTGAGCTTTAATCGTTTAACAAAAATAGAAAATTTGGAAAATCTTAAGAAATTGGAAAAATTGTATTTAGTTGGAAACAAAATTACTCACATCGAAAACATAGATATGTTAACAAATCTTAATATGCTGGAATTGGGTGACAATAAGATAAAAAGTATCGAAAATATAGATAATCTAATCAAATTGCGTCAATTGTTTTTGGGCAAAAATAAAATCACCAAAATCGAAAATCTCGACAAATTAGTCAATTTGGAAATACTGAGCTTGCAGGCAAATCGAATTGTAAAAATTGAAAATTTGGATAAGCTTACAAATTTAAGCGAATTATATTTATCAGAAAATGGCATAGAAATTATAGAGAACTTGAGCAATAACAAACAATTGGACACTTTGGATTTGGCTAAAAATCGCCTTAAAACTATTGACAACATTGAAGAACTTGGTCGGTTAGAGGAACTGTGGCTTAATGATAATCCAATTGATAATTGGAAAAATCTGGAGGTCATTACGCATAATAAGGCTTTAAAAACAATTTATTTGGAATATACTCCCGTATCGAAAGACCCCATGTATCGTCGCAAATTAAAAGATATTGCTCCTTGGCTGGAAAAAATTGATGCTACTCTGTGCCGATAAAATACTTGTACATGTGTATGTGTTTTGCACAAGTTTAAAGTGAGATACCTAGATGGCCACGTTTT
>NDXZ01065214.1:0-31668 GCA_003055125.1 Paykullia maculata | reverse complement strand
CGGTATAGCCGAATATAACGCTCTTACTAGTTTTTTTAATTTTTGGCAAAAAAAAAAGTTACAGATACAAATCATGAAAAAAAACACGTAAAATCCTCTAAATTAAAAAATGGATTACATTTCCAACGATTAAAAATTTGAAAAGTTATTTTAAATATATTCCTACTAAATTGTTTGTTTTAATAATTTAAAAATAATTTTTTTATGATTTTTGGTAAAAAACTATTTATTTAAGAAAGAATTATTTTAAATTTTTTTTAAATTTTATTGTTTTTATTCTCAATTCTAAATTCTTACGTTGTATTAAAAAATTCTAATAGTACGTTTAAGTCAAATAGTGAGTATGTACGTATGTACATACATATGTACGTAATACTATGTATATTGTTAAGTATTGGTGTAAATTTGTATAAAAAACTTGGAATGTGTTGTAAAAAAAACAAATTTAATAAATTCGTTCTGTAAACTTTTTTGGTTTGTTGATTTTATAGAAACGTTAATAAAGTATTAATTATGTTTTTGCAAAGTATTAACGTCTTTAAGGTCATAGGTTAGTTGAGTTTTCATCACTGTTAGGCTGCTGCCGATAATTTGTTTATGATATATTTGACGAGTTGAGAAGCTGAAAGAATATTATTAAACTTGTTTAAAAAAAAAAAACTACATACATATATGTATAAATATATTACCCTAAGCCATCAAAAAAATCACGTTCTTCCTCCTGCCACTCCGACATGGTGCATTCCAATGTGCCATAGCCTTGTTGAACACAATTTTTTGAAACTATACTAAGCATAGGTTCAGCTATTTTTTGCAAAGGATAATCAGGAGAAATGGCAAATCTATAAATCCAGGCAGCGTTAAAAACATCTTTATGATTTTTGACGCTTACGCAAGCAATTATCTGTGAGATAATTTTTTTTTTTTTTTTTTTTAAATAAATATTAAAAGTTTTTACAAACCTTTTTACGAAACTTATTTTTGAAAGTTTGTTCAAAAGGTGCGTCATCTAAAAATATTTGATATGTACATTCTGTAGGTTTTAAGCGAAATATGAAGGGTTCATAACATTCAGCCACGAGCGATTGATTTGGTTTGGTCTAAAAAAGAGGAACACAAGTAAGAGTTACAAATATACATATGTTTATTCAGATGTGCCGAATCTTATTTACCGGTCACCAATAATACGTTTTAAAGGTTTTTGCGGTTTTTTAATAAGTTAATATATAAAAGCATTCGCGCTTTTTTGTTCATAACTTAGTTGTCTATGGGCTAATTCTGAATATCTAAATTTTAGAAATTACGATTGGCAATTATATACATAAATACAGAAGTATGTATGTATGTTCATCAACTATTTATCGCCCTAAAAAAACTATGATTATAAAAAGTAAATTTTCTCCAAATTTTTTTTGATTTAACAAAGAGTCTATAAGTTTCAGTAGGTAGTCGTAGTTTTTAGTTTATACCTATCTGCCATTAATAAGCAGATTATTTGGATTTTTTAGGCAAAGTTCTTTCGAATATATGTATGTATCTGAAACGTTAATTAATACATAGCCGTATGATATTTAGTGGTTGCAGAATAATACACGGACATCGCTAGGCCGATTTCCATAATTATAAGGATTCAAAACACGTCATTCGGTCCAAACGAAAAAAATTTTGGAGAAATTCTATTTTTGTCACTTATGATAAAAGGTATAAAAAAATGTGTATAATGAAGTTTTTTAACACATAATATTCTTACCCTCATTAATTCTACAGCTTTTGCATAGAAAGAAAAATATGTTCCCGAAAACAAAAAAAATATACAACCAGGTATAGTTAAAGAGCAAAATGTTAAAGGAACACCCAAGAATATAAATAAAATTGCCCATGTTATTACAATAAGCTGTAATGTGATCTGCAATTAAAAAAAAGCCCAAATCATTTCTTTGTTTACTCGTACTAGGTAAATTAATAATGCCACTTACCTCCCGAAAACAAAAGCAAATAAATGATTTTTTTGCAAAGGACATAATGTAGTCACGTACTAACTCCTGACATTTGAGTTCATCATCTTCGCGATAATTGCGTATTACAATAAAAGGTTGCATTTAACTGTTGGTTTATAAACATGAATAATGTTACAAATGGTTGTTTAAAATAATTATTATATACATTTTTTTTTTTTTTAAATATATAATACTTATATTATATACAATACATAATTTCTAACCCTTTTTTATAAAAATTTATTGTAAGATATTAAAAATTAACTGTAATATCTGATTTACCTTAATAAAATTATATAAAATCGTTAATTTATTAAACAAATTCAACTTAAAAACAGCATTAATTTTTAAAGAATTCTGGTCGGCGTAAATGTTTTTCTTTTTGTTTACGTATGATGGAACTATTAAATGAGAGAAACCGTCAAAGTTACATAGTTGGCATCGCGATGTTATTCAAATCCTGTTTTCTTGCCAGATCGAATGGTTTTACAAAATTAAGACGTCCAATTATAACATCTAAATATGAAAAACTTAAAGCTTTTAATAGATTCAAGACGTTCTAAAAAAGTGAACCCAGCTTGACAACAACAACATTTTTGTTTTATAAATGTCAAATATACTTATTATGTAATGTTTTTTGTTTTATATACATATATAAAGTTTACAGGTTAGTAAACACAAATATACCTTTATTATGTGTATCTTGGTAAAATATATAAACTGCCTATTAAATTAACTATTTTGACAGACACATAAAATTACATATGTATGGGCTAAAAGAGTGTTAATTCATATGTTAAATTAATGCAATTTGTGAGTTATTTTTTAAATCCTTCATACTGCAAAATTATATATATAAAAATGTTGATTATGAAATGTTGATATATTTATTTTTAACTAGCTTTTTTTAACAGTAAATTATCGTTAAAAATTCTTAATATTATTATGGTAGTAGTATAGTAGGGACCCCCTAATTACCACAATACCAAAGACTCTCTCAAAGAAAAATGCTAAAACTGCATCGCTAAAAAAGCCGTTTGTCAACTTGACACTTGCCAGTTTTGTTTTGCCGAAAAATTTTTGCACACATTTATTTTCTCTGCGAAAATTTAAAATAATTTACAATAAATTAACATATAATATTTAAGGAAATAATAAATTGATTAAATACAATTGTTAACACAAATTATCTAAATTAAAGTGTGCTTCGATTGAATTTGCTAAAAACTCTAAGACAAGAAAAATCTATAAAGGTATTAAATATGGAAGAGTGTGATGGAACTAAGACAACGTTGAATGCTAAAGAAAGAAACAGCGGTGACAGTGGCAACGACAATAGAACCAAGGAACAGCCCAAAAATGAACAAAAGAAGTCGGCGTTTATATGCGGGGTCATTGAAGGTTTCTATGGACGTCCCTGGACAACGGAGCAGAGAAAGGATTTATTTAGAAAGTTAGAGAAATTTATTTCATATTTTAAAAATTTGTGTCTATATAAAGTATATTTATAAAGGTTAAAGAAATGGGGCATGGATTCGTATGTGTATGCACCCAAAGATGATTATAAACATCGTGCTTACTGGCGTGAATTGTACACTGTAGAAGAGGCGGATCATTTATCAGGTAAGCAGGAGTTTTAGTTAAGGTTTTACACGTTGTTAATGTAATATTTTATCGTATAGGCTTAATAGCAGCTGCTAAAGAGCATGACATAACATTTTACTATGCTTTATCACCAGGCTTAGATATGACTTATAGTAGCCAAAAGGAATTACAAACTCTAAAACGTAAGTTGGATCAAGTAAGCCAATTTGGCTGCGAGGCTTTTGCTTTGCTCTTCGATGATATAGAGTCTGAGTTGTCAAAATCGGACAAGGAAGTTTACCAAACGTTTGGTAATGCTCAGGTTTCTGTTACCAATGAAATATTTGCACATCTTGGCAATCCAAGATTTCTTTTCTGCCCTACCCAATACTGCGGTTCACGTGCAGTGCCTTCTGTACACGATTCGGAATACTTGAATACATTAGGCTCTAAGCTTAATCACGAAATCGATATCATGTGGACTGGCAGCAAAGTAATATCGAAAATCATTACTTTAGAATCAATACAAGAGATTACGGAAATTTTAAGAAGACCACCAGTGATTTGGGATAATTTACATGCAAATGATTATGATCAGAAGCGTGTATTTTTGGGTCCATATTCAGGTCGTTCTCCTGAATTAATACCACACCTAAGGGGTGTAATGACCAATCCGAATTGTGAATTCCATGCCAATACCATAGCCATTCATACGTTAGCTTATTGGTCAAGATGTAGTTTGGACTCGAAAATAAATAGTAAGTTAATTTTTGCTTAGAAATTTGTTCCGGCAAGGTGCTTTACTCCCTACATGTGTTTAAGGTTCCATCTCAGCTGACATTAAATTGGAGACGGAAAATGATGATGAGACTGGTACAGATAATTTACCCGTTGAGTGCTGTTTGTCAAAAAATATTTATCATCCTCGGATGGCTCTTAAGTAAGTGAAAAGCTGACAATAAGTATATTTTTGGCTATCCCGAATCCTATATACCGTTCACCCTATCATGTTTAAAAAAAAAAAGGTTTTCTAAAATACGAAATTTAAAAAAAAATTTAAATTAAATACAAACACAAGAAACAAAGCAAAATATGGCAATACTGAATTTCAAATACCCTTCACCAATTACAAAGTATTTCCAAATATTGTAACTTTTTAGTTAAAACTATGACTTGTGAATGGTATTTTTTATAATTTAAATGAAGAGTTTATAGAACATCAAAAATAACTTCCAAACTTTTTTAATTTTAGAATTTATTTTGGGAATTTCTTATAGAAAATTGTTATTGAAAACTTAAAATTTTTTTTTTTAATTATACATATATTAAATATAGCTACAAATTTACATATATCTATTGACTAACAGCCATATTTATAACAAAAATTTAGCATGGAGTTAGCACAAGTGTCATTTTTAATGTATTTTTATTCATTTTGCTAAACTCATGTTAACTTAAAATCAAACTCTTATTATTGGCAGCTAGATATTCATTATGAATAAACTCTTAGCCAATACTCTGCTTAGCCAAATCAGCTTGCTAGTGATAGTGAGCACAAAGTTGTGTGTGATGTATACGTAGTTTCTAGTTTTCGTAAATATTTATGATTTTATAAATTTTTTAAAAGGTTTATAAAACGAACTTTTCATACAGAACGTACAGAATTTTATAAACAAATAAGTTTTTTGTACAAACTATTACGGAGAAAATTTTCAGTAAATTTTCAAAATAAATAAAGTATTTTTTTCAAAGCCGTTATAACATGAATATGATTCTGAGCATGTTTATTAAGATAAAATAGAAAATATTGAGTTAAATTATTAGGTTGACTTTCAGGGTTTTTTCAAATTATGGTCACGCGAAATTATGGTTCATGCACATAAGTGAATAGACACATTTAGGTCTTAATTAACACTACGCTCTATAGCAGCAATTGTTTTTACAATAAGCATTTAAAATATTGATTGATTATATCGAGATTCATTTTTATTATTATTATTATTTTATAATATCAGATGACGGAACAGAATAAAATGAAAAAATTAATAACAAAAAAAACTTGTAGGGTGAACCAGTTTAAGAATCAAAAGTGATGCAAAACATTAAATTATTTTGAATCTGAAATTTTAGAAATGCTATTGGCGAATGGTTGCCTGAGTTTTTCATAAAAAAAGAAGCCTGGGGTCCGATTACTAAGCCTCAGCCGGCTGTAACCAGTGAGAAAAACATATCAATTTTGTAAATTTAATTTAACAACTTAATATACATTTCTTTTTCCTACTAGTGGTGATGCCCATAATACCAATTATACCCTCAATAAATACGTGCATGAGTTTAACAACTACGACGACAACATCAACAAATTCCAAGACTGTAACTGTACCCGAAGTAAATGCAACACAACTGCAAGCTTTGGCCGATGTCTGTAGCACTGTAAATTCAACGTCTGTTAATCCCATATCGAATGCCGTTATGAATTCTTTGGTCTTGCCCACGAAGGTGGTGACTAATGAGGACATTCTCAATCCAATTTCTACAAATATAGCTTCCAACATTGAGCTGCCCAAAAAAATACCCATCTCTATCGTGTCAGTACCAATAATGGGCACCAAAGAGGCGTCTGATACCGAGAGTGAAGATATGCGCGATACGGACAATGAAGTTGCGTCTATAAAGTCGGAAAACCTAATAGTAAAATCCGAAGCTCATTCTCTTGTGGAAAATAACAATAAAGAAATATTACCGGAGGTAAATGAAGGAGAGAATGCTACAAAGGCTGATGAAAAGTTTGAAGAAGATGTGACTATAGAAGAAAAATCAGCAGAAGGTGATAATTCTGGCTTGTCTATAGAAACAATGGTGGATGATAATAATTTAAGCCCTATTAGCACAGGCAATGAACCAATGGAATGCAGTAGTAGTGTTACTTCGCAAATATCTTCTAAAGAAGATGCCGGCAAAATTTTGGCTCCTAGCGCAAATGAAGATATTGTTATGGCTGAAACGGGTTCAATCAGTGACGCTAATGTAAGCTTACCTGTAAGAAATGGTTAATTTGAGATTATAATATTTCTTAACTTTTTAGAACACAATGCAGGTAGAGAGTGAAGAGTCCTCTCCTATTTCAAATGCCGAGATGTCAGAAGCGGAAAAGTACGTTTAAGATATTTCAATATTTTTAATTGTTAGAATGTTTTTTTCTGATTCTGTTTAGAATACCCGCTGAGAATGACAAAATTAATCCAGAGGATTTATATTTACTTTGCGATCTATTCTATTTACCATTTGAACATGGCACGCGTGGTTTTAAATTACTTAATGAGTTTAACTGGCTTAAAGCTAACGCGCGTGTACTGTTGGATGAAGGTAAGAGCAAGAAATCCGGCAATGAGCCTGGAACGCCTACAAAACCCGAAGTAACTGAATGGATACAAAGATCAGAATATTTTACAAAACTGTGCAATTGTGTACAAGAACTATTGCGGAAGATAGCTTTGTGTGATAATAAGGAAATTTGCCATGATTTGTTCTGCTATGTTTGGGACATAGCCGGCGCCTTGTCATTATTGAATGCATTTGTAAAGTGGTTACGTTTGGGACAATTTCCAACTAACGTCTATAGTTATACACAGGGCACCTATACATGTAAGTTCTGTTAAAAAGAGATTTTTATTGAGCACAAATATATCGATCATTTTGATTTTTGTTTTTTAATGACTAAGGGTTTAGCAAAGGTTGGAAAGAGGCCTTTATGTCCGGAGATCAGGAACCTTGGGTCTTTCGTGGCGGTCTTATAGCCGATTTACAACGTCTCATGCCCGTAGATCAAGGTAATGATTTATTTTTATATAAACTGCCAGAATTACCCACCACTGATTATCATGTCATGCGTCCCTTCACTCCGTTGGATGAATCCTCGGTTTATCGAGTGTCTACAGAAGGTTTTCTATCGCTAACCAATCCGGTCGTTGATAGTGATGAAGCTCAATTAAAGTTGTCTGAAAAGTTAAAAGATCTTATACCAGATTATTTAGTAGGACCCTTCATTACCTTAAACCCAGAGTTTTGTATTGTGGCCACAGACAATGGGGGCAAAATTGTAGGTTATGCAGCTGCTGCTTTAAATTACCACGCCTACTCGCGAAACACTGTCATGTGTTGGTTACCAGAAATGAAAGAGAAATATCCAATACAGCTATTGGATGACATGAAAGCGTTTACGAAATGTGAAAAACTAAACGATATGCTAAAATATATGATTAAAGAATTTCAAGCAGACAGTGAATTTTCCTGCCCTCCAGAAGTTATCAGCTCTTATCCGGCCATCATGACTTCGGCTGTACTGTCGAATTTTCTAACACCCGATTATGGGGTGGGCAAACGTTTAATTACCGTCTTATTGGCCACTTTACGAGCAAACGGTTGCTTTGGAGTTCATGTGCGTTTATCGGGTAAAGATTACGGTTTACCCCTGGTGCAATACTATTTAAAATTGGGCTTCGTCGAGATTTATCGTGATGATGTTGAAAAATTAATTTATTTCGGCAGACGATTTTAGCATAGACAGTCCATATATTTACCCTAACAAAAAAAAAAATATAAAAAATATAAATAGTATTTACAAAATACTAAGAGCCAACTTTTGACTTGAAGATTAAAAAATTAATACAAATTAATCTTTGAATGTTCTTTTTAAGTTTCGATTATTTGTTTTTTCAGTAGAATTTTCAAAAATATATTTTGATCGAAAAGTTATTTTAAATATTCTGCCTTTTTAGAAGTAAAATAAATTTATTTTATTAATTTTTGTTTAAAATATTTAAAAAAAATTTCTTCAAAACGCACTATTTAAGGCTTATAAATATGCTCTTAAACACATTGTGTACTTATAGAAGGCATTTGCTATTTTGTGTCACATCGCAAATGAGCTTTAGTTTAGAGCCCAAAAGCATCAAAGTAAGTTAATATTACATATTTTTTAATTCTCTTAAGATCAACTTAATTATTAGGGACCGAAAATAACGAAATTTAAATTGAAATTTTACACCATAAAGACAATAAATAAGATTCAGCAATATTAGAAACATGACGTGGTGCAGCACTGAAATTGCTTTCTTTAATATTATTTTTAAAATATACAATAAACCTTGTAAGTTGTTATTTAAAAAAAAATCAAAACTAGTTTTATGAATAATTTCAAAATTTTAATTGTCGAGATTTTTACTTTTTTTGATAAAAAATAATAATAATTATTATTATCTTGCAATACAACAATACTCTGCGGTTAATATTTTTCTGTAAGAGATAATCACTGATAAGTTATTGTGCATATTATTTTTTAAGCAAAAAAATAACGTATCAAAAAAATTAAATTTTTAGATAATCGTTTTTTTTTTGCAAAAAAAATAAACTTTAATAAAAATAGCAGTTAAATTGTCATTTTAACGTTACGGTCTCTGCTAATTATCAATTAAAGTTTTATTTTCCAGTCAAAAGTTCGCTCTTATACACACACACACGTACTCACAAAATTGGTTAAGTAGATAACCTTAAAACATATTTGAGAATCTCTCCTGCAAAAGAAAAACATTTAAAACCTAAATTGGCCCTTAAATTGAAATACACCTTACACTTAGGTTAGGTAAACCTTATTTCTTTTTTATACTTGTGTATTCTATGCTGTACTGTGCTGGTAGGTAGTCTTGTGTATTATTTTCGTTTATGTAAATGCGAAAAACTTTATTAATTAGTAACCGTTAATTTTAAAGCGTATCTTGTGTTGTGTAAAATTATTTTTTTTTTTATTATCTTATAACGTAGTTTTATATCACTTTTGATATTAGTTTCTCTACTGGGATCATCAACATTTTTACATTTTTAATATTACATTCAGACTTATACATGCATATATATATATATGTAGATACATATGTATTTAAAACGATTTTGCATTAAACTGTTTTGCATTGTTTTTAGCCGTTTAAAAAAATTTATTTACTTTTTTACTCTTCCAAAAAATAAAAAAAAATTACAATAATGTCATTTTAAAAGTTTTATTACTGAAATTGTTACCTACTAAACCGGTTTGTATTTTGAGATATTTTACTAAGATCATAAAACCAAACAGTATTGACGCCTTCTTCAATGGTTTTCGAGGGCTTGAGGTTGGGTAAAGGAAAGCGACAGGCAATTACTTTAGAACTGGGTGCTTCGGAAATTAGCTTAGTTTCCAAATCTTTCATCTATAAAAAAAAAATAAAACAAATTTTAGTTGTATTTTATTTAGTCATATAGCTTTTAAAAAAAATTGGAGTAAATTAAATTATGTACATATCTAAAAGAACGTCCTAACTCAAAAAATGAATTTTTTGGAGTTAATGATGCAGGATTATTCGCTTAGCAAATGAGCGATATGTACATATACAAAAAGGTATATACATATCTGTTGCATTCAAAAAAAGCGTAAACATTTTTATGATTTTTGTTCTTGCTAGTAAATAGTAATATCTACTTACCATCTGTTCAACTCCAAATATCACCACATAATCATAGGGTTTCAAATCGAATTTCCACAAATCTTTGCGAACAAATTTTGTTTGCGATGATACACCTTCTCGAAGAGCCGCTATCCGAGACCACCACACCAGCCATGGATTTAACTCCACGCCATCTGAATGCATACCATGTTTTGCTGTAGCTGTTAAATCAGATTTATTATATAAACACTACCGAAATATTTGCTCACGTACATTTTACAACGAACCCAAAACAATTCTTCCATCTCCTGAACCAATATCTAACAAACGTTTAGAAGTGTTGCGCGGCAGAAACTGTAGAACATTGTTGACTTGTTCTGTAGTGGCTGGAACAAAGGGTAGACAAATGCGACGAAATGCTGGAGCTACAAAGGAAAAACAGACAACAGATAACCCTACACCAATTCCGCCGGTGGCAAAAATCAAAAACTTGGCCAATTTAGAAACAGTCCTCGGTTGACTTAATTTTGTATCTGTCACTGAATAATCCATTTTGCAAAAAATTTGAAACTATTTTGAACAAGAAAAATTCTGTTCCAAAAAACAACCCGCAATGTTTTATTTTTTTATAGAGAAGGCAAATTGTGATTTTTTTTCTCTAAAACAGATGTAACACGATAACGAACGTATATCTTAATATGCGTATTATAGAGGTTTGCTTCATAGAACAAACGAAACACAGTTGCAATATATAGAATCAAGTTATAGAAAGTTTGAAATTTGTCTCTATTTACATATTTCGTATATTATAAGGCTATTTCAATACCTTAAGGACCGGGGGAATTTTTTGCTTTATAAAAAGATCAACAGTTTTAAAAATTGGTAATATGGAAAGAGATCTTAAATCATAGAGATATATAACTATTTTAGATTTAGGAATTACCACAACTTTGACTATTTTCCAATTAGTGATGCCTAATATGATGTGAATATGAAGATTTTGATTTAATTTTGGATAAGGATCTAAAAAATTCATCTTTAGCATTATATTCACACCAAAAGTTGCCACCAATTGAAGGACACAAGACTAAAGTGCTATGTTTAATTTCTTAAAGATATTGTCAGAACTACACAATTGAACAACAAGCAGTTTTCATTACTTATGAGCTGAAATGAAATAATTGATATATTTCCCCTCCAAAACGTATGCTTATATAATTGGTAAAATGATATGCAATATTGAAATTTTTACAGGGTTCAAATATTTTTTACGGTTTTCCATGATATAAATACACCATGATAATTGTGCCATGGTTTTTTCTTCATAAATAAATATTAGTCCTGTTTTTTACAACTATGCACGAGTGTGTTGAGTTTTTCAGTATTCTACATTGACAAAAAAATAAAATAAAAAACGTCATGCAAAGAGAGACGACGAGCAAAAAGTAGAAGAAAAAATAAAACATAAATTTTCTACAAATAATTACAATTTATAAAGTTATCATAAGTGACGCTAGACGCCATTTTTCATAGATCTAAATAATTAAATCGCCGTAGAAAGAACAATTGGAAAAAGGAAAAAATGACGACGCGAGACAGCGACACATCACTGTGGCTGCATAATAAACTCGGGACATCAAATGATTCGTGGATAAGTGGTTCAATATGCTCCCAATTGAACAAGGAAGTGTTGCGCAATATAAAGGAATGTTTTCCCGATCTTCAGACACAAGTGAAATTAAAATTATTGTTAAGTTTTTTTCATATTCCTCGTCGCCTGGTTGAAGAGGTAACTCAAAAAAGGAAAAAAATTTCCTACATGTTGGTGAAATAGAAAAAAAAAATCAAGTTTCGGTTTCAACAACGCTCATATATTCACACACATACACTCGAAGTCGACAAAATTTTACTAACACAACACAATGCAATTACAACAACGAAACAAAATGTTGGTGAAATAAAAAACGAAAGAACTAAAAGCAAAGCGAAGAAACGTGGTGTAAAAAGAAAATTATAAATAAAAAAGCAATTGCTTGTTTCTTTTATTAAAGTTAAAACAACCTTTGCAAATTTTATGCTTAAAAATAGTTAAATTGTTGAATAACATAAAAGGAAAGTGTTTAATACAATAACAGTAATTTATTTTGTTTTTGTCAAAGTGATATCATATCCTATGTTTTTATTTTGTTGGATCATTTTGCTGACGAATTATATCAGTGTTGTATTTTCCCGCCACATAGTGTTCCAATACTCCACAAAGATTTTGTTAAATTTTTACTGTTATGTTTATTATACACATTTGTGCACATAGTACACATTATTAGGTTAAATGAATATCATGAAACTGACAAAAGTTCAAAATCGCATGAACATGCTACTTCAAATCACTATTTTTATTATCACCAACTTTTTATTAAAAATGGACTTAATCAGCGCCTTATACATTCCAAACATACATTTTTTTCAGTGTATATATATAACATATTAGAATTTTTTTTGATTTTTTAATAGTGGAAAGCGGAATTAGATGAAGTCATAGAAGTTGCTGGTCTTGATTCAGAATTATGGGTTTCCATGTTAGCGGAAAGTATGAAAACTTTTCCCGCAACCAGCTCGCTCAATACAGAGATCTCGGATTATGAGGACACGCGTCCAATATTCACCGATATGGTGAATGACTTGCGAAAACTTGTTTCAAAACACAGTGATATAGGAATGTTGCCATTGGAATGTCAATATCTTAATAAGAATGCTTTAGTGTCTGTGGTAAGTAGAGCATATTACATTTATTGTAAGTTTCTAATGGTTAAACAATTTAAGTGTAAATAAATGTTTCTGCTTTTGTTTTATTGATTTTTTATCACTTAGCAATAATTTTTTTTTTCAATTGACCCATTAATATGCATAGGCATTACTGACAAAAGTTTCATTAAAATTTTTTTTTAATTCTGCAAAAAAAAATCAACAAATAATTTCCCCCATGTATCATACAGAAGTAATATGTACATACATACATACAAACATACATAAATACATAAATACATACATTAATACTAGTGACAGGAAACTATTGATAGTGGCTACAATAGATATTTTTCGATAATCTATAATCAAACATCAATAATATCTAGGTATAGTACTATCAATTTAAAACAAAAGATAAAACAGGAATTTTAAAACAAGACGCAACATATTTTAACAAAAATATTTGGGGGATTCATTTAAATGGTTTAAGTTCTTTGTTTTTGCTTTTTCTGTTTGGCTAAGGATAGTTTACGACAGTACAATAAACATAGCAGCCAGAGTCATATTATTTTAGGACACTTAGTATGAAAAGTAACTTAAACTATTTACAGTTTTTAGGACATATGACATACGAGTTGCTTGTGAATCTATTAATTATTTATGTTAAAATATGTTTAAAAAAAATAAAAAATTTTATTTGGAAAGGAATTGATTTTTTTTTTTGTAAGAATAAAAGGATATCCACCTTATTTGGTTTAAGGCGCCTTCACCTATCATTCACCCGTCTGCACAAACAGGAGTTTCTTAGTTTGATGGTGATTCGGTAAAAGAAACAACTTTAATAGAAAATTAAAAAAAAGTATTCCTGTAAACTGTCATATTCATGTAAACTAACTTTTTTTAAAACCGTATTTTTTCCTTTGTTATCGATAGTTCTATCGATAATATTCCATTTCTAATAAATACTGTGTTATAAAAATTTTTTCATTTCTTTGCAGGTTGGTCAGCAACCAAACACAGTGAAGCACTTTACCATTAAACGCAAACCCAAAAGTGCTACCTTGCGCACAGAACTTTTACACAAATCTGCCGATGCGCAATCGTCACTAAAAAAAGCATCTGCACCAACTATACCACTAAGATCTCGTGGCATGCCACGTAAAATGACAGACACTACACCCCTAAAGGGAATACCTTCTAGAGTGCCTACTTCAGGTTTTCGTAGTCCAAGTATTAATGCGGCCAATTCTCAGCGACCAAATTTAAGTCGTACACCGGCCGGACGAAAAGATGGTGGCATTAAGCTCATTGAATTGTCCGAGCAACCGTTGGGCTACGCGGCGGCTAAGAAGCGTAAACGTGAACAGCAATTGGAGGAGCAGGCCAGAAAACAAGAACAAAAAGCGGCGGCAGCGGCAGCTGCTGCAGCTAATGCAAGTGGTAGTACTTCACCATCGACAGCTAATCATAATAGCCAAAGTGGAAAAGAGGCAAACACACCTACTACGCCAAACGTGGCCAATAATAACTTTGAAATTAAAACCGAAACGAATTTGCTCAATCAAAGTCAAAACAACAGTGCTGATGACGGTCAGGCTTCTGACTCTAAAGAAGACATAAAACCTATCATCAATGCTACAGTCACTGCAATTAAGGAAGATGAGAAACTATCAATAACTCCAGAATATGCGGCTCCTTCATTGAGTTATACTCAAAATACGCCAGCTGGTATATTGGATAGTGTTATTAGCCCTAAACTGGAAGACACTAAACTCAATACACCAACTTTGATTAAGACGATGATGACAACGCAGTCGCTGGAGAAAACTACAATAAATTTACAATCCCAACCGCTTCAACAACTACACCAGCAAACACCTATTAATAACAATAATAATTTGAATCATGTAAATAAACGTATTAAGCAAGAAATCAAAATTGAAAGGGAAGAGATTTTGATGCCGGCCACAATTAAAGTGGAGAAAATAGAACAGCCAACTCTGGCACAAAATACGCAACCACAAACCCTGGGTCAGCGTATACTGCAACAACAGCAAAAACAGCAGAAACAGCAAACACAACAGCAATTGGTTCAGCAGACACAACAAAGAGTTATTATACAACAACAGGCATTGCCGACATTGCATCAAATACAAACCTCGACATCTCAACAACAACAGCGGCAGCAGCAGCAACAACAACAACAACAACCAACACAACACGTTATTATACGTACATCGCCCCAACAACAAAGACAGACTTTGACAGTACGTCAACAGAATACACCAACAACACCAATTAAAATGGAGAAACTAGAAATTAAGCCATTGGTGCGCACTCAGCCGGGCACTATAATAACACAACAACAGCCAATGCGTCCCGCCACCAACACTGCACCAACAAATCCATTGGCTAATTTGCCCAATAATATTTCGGTTAAGATAACTTCGACAAAAACGGGTAAAGTTACGCAACCCCCACAGCAGCAGCAGCAACATAATCAACCCATCTTAATAAACAGTTCAACTCCAGTGATATTGGCCTCGACACCCTCACAAACGGCAGCCTTGAGGCAAAAGCAATTGGCCACGGCCACAGCTACAACTCAAAATGCGACACCGCAAACAGCTCAGGCCATAAAGTCGATGCCTTTAAGTCAGCTAAAGAATGCCACTAATAGTGGGCCGGTTATTATATCACAGACCATCATACATCCGGCAAAAAGAGCTCAACAGCAACAGAAACAGCAGGCGTCAAATCAACAGCAGAAAACCCAAATTATACAACAGCAGGCACATCAGCAACAGCCGACAAACTCAACTACCCAATACATTTTAACACAACAACAGCAACAAACGATGCCCACACTAACATCATTCACTGCACCAAATCGTCAACATCAAACCTCCTACCAAACAGCCTCGTCAGCAGCCCAAACACCAACAACAACAAAAATCCTGTTAAAAACATCGCCCAGCTCTTCGGTAGTTATACGTCAACAACAGAAACAACATCAGCCGCAACAGCAAACGATAACTGTAAGTAGCGGCAATCCACCGCCGCTAATAACCTCCTCCACCTCCAGCTCTACACCACAGCCAACTCTTTTGAATCTACAAAATGTTCAGCTCCCCAATCGACCCGTAACCATACAACCTGCTTCTCAAGCTGCCCAACAACAACATATACAAGCCCAATTACAACAACAACAACAACAACAGCAACACACTTTAGTTTCCAATAATACCGCCACCCAACAGCCGAAAATGACGCAAGTACTCATGCAGCCCGCATCAAGTAATGCCACAACAGTTTCTGCCCAAGTGGCGACTGGTGCTGGCAACGCTAATGTCAAGAATAAAACCATATATCTTACACAGAAAGGTGTTATTTTGCGTAATATTGGTGGTGATATGTATCAACAAATTCCGATAAGCAATGTTGGCAGTTTGCAATCGCTTGGCGCAGGTGGTACAACACTAATGACAACTGCGGCTGGTCCGCCTGGACTTGTAAAGACAACATCGTCAACTTCAATGCAACAACATTCGACACAAACAATTACATTGCAACAACAGCAACAGGGTACACAGGCATCAAAACAATTGACCACTATAATACCACAGCAACAGCATTTGATTGTACAGCAGCAACCACAGGTCTCCACCACAAGTTTGATGACGAATGTAAGTTGTTGGATTCCATTAGCTCATTTATTAACATAAATATGTTTTTTTTTCACGTTAATTTAGCAACCATCACAGCAAACTATTATACGACCTGTAATGACAAACGTACAAAGTGGCCTCACAACTTTACCAGGTGGTTTAACATTAATTCAACGACCTGGCCAGCAACCGCAATTGGTACAAGTACAAACAACAGCGGTTCAACCACAGCAACAACAACAAACTCAAATACAACGTACCATTATAACGCAACCAGCCTTGCAACAGCAGACGCAATTGCGTCCACAACAAATAGTGCTGCAACAAAAACCGGCAACTACCCAACAACGTTTAATAACAACAACAGGTGGCATGGCTACATCGAGTACACAACAAATTCAACTGCAACAAACAAATACGGGTGGCGTACAACGTACCCACATCATACAAATGCCACAACAACAGCAACAAACACAAGCTACATCTCAGCGTAAAGGATTAACCTTATCGGTAGGATTATTTTAAAATGTTATTCTTTATACTTTAAATTTAAATCTTTAATTATTTTTTTGTTTTTTTTTTCTCGTTATATTCTCCTTTAGACTGAACATGTCCACAAAGCCCACGAGATGTTTCGTAAAGCCGATAAACTATCACGTCCGGATAAGGCTTTGATTTTGGGCTTCATGGCTGGTTTGCGTGAAAATCCCCGACCAAATTCTGAAAATGTAATCGTCATCAAGTTGCGTGAAACGGAGGTAAGAAGAGAAATAAGAAACCTTAACTGTTAAGCTGGCACAAGTCACAATTTTTTACGAAAGTGACAACTAATGTAACAACTAATTTGTTTATTTGAAAATGCATCGTTAGCATTTTAAAAATAAGTGGTAACGCCTTTTTTTAACCAAATATTTGACTAATGAGGGCTTAGCATTATTCGAGAAAAAAACATGATTCGTTTTGAAGCGTGGGAATTCTAATATATCTGTGAAACTTATAATCCTATTGACTTTAAGATTAATATTATTTATCTAGACGGTACCACTACCTACATAAATATATTCAGTTTATATTAACAGAAAAAATTGTTTAAAAATATTTAGTTTTAAGACAATTATTTTAGTTTTTAATTCTGGCTCTAGTTCATTTAAATTTTCTATGAAAATTAATTTTTTATTTTGTGATAATGAATGAATAATAATTTGAAAAGTAAATTTTACCGACACTAGCCGAGTGTTTAGTTAGTTTTGTCAGCTAATTGCATTAAAAATTAGCATTATTCACACATTTGTTTAATAAGCTTTGGGATAAAAGAGATGAACCTGGTAAAAAATATTCCTTGCAAGTTTTTAAGTTCATTAAGTATATTTATACATACTTATATACAAACTATAGCCTTCGTTTGTAGGGATTTGTACAACATACTCGTATGTTGTATGATTTTTTTTAAGTGTGAATTTTTTTTTTTTCATTTTATCTATGTAAAAAAGCTGTTTTATAAAGAATTCTTGTTAAGTGGTTTGAAAACAATTTTCTTGTAAAAAAAAAATTTTTCTTTGAAGAAAAATATGATGTTTTTTTTTATAAAAAAAAAACGTTTTTAAATATTTTTTCTTCTGCATAATCTGTTAATAAAGCATTTTTTGTAAAATAATCTTCGTTTTAACTTACAGGAAAAAGTTCAACAGGAAGATGGTCAAACAGCATTGTGTTTAGTTGAGTCTTATATACGTTTGGACTATAACACAGGCGAATGGAAAACATTCAAAAACTATAGACGTCTCGACCAAAGTAATCAAAGTACGAGCGATAGTGGTGGCGTGGGTGGTGGTGGAGGTGCTGGTAATGTTATGCAAACACAAAATTCCGTAATCATATAATGAATAAGGCCCGCCGCATCAACGGGCCCATCAACATCGAAACAACATTTAAAAAAATAAAAATAACAACAACAAATTGTCTTAATAAAAATATTAATTTTGGTAATTTAAATTCACACTCATCATAGGGAAAGCTCAGTAAAAGCGCTTATAACACTGAAAATCATTAAACAAATGATAATCAATTAATCAATACTACCACTTTTTTGTTTATATTTTCTTATAGCTGAAACAAATATCGATGCCTTCATTTTTTAAACACTTCTAAAATATCTCTTTACCTTCAGTTATATAAAGACAAACAACTAAACACTTATCTTCATCATAGTGTTTAAACAACAAACATAACATTCATCAATAACATCCAAACGACATACATACATACATACATATATTATTATCATCTTTATCATTAGAGCTTATTTCAATGTTAAGAATTAAGTAAATTCTTAAAAAATTACATGCAACCTTTTTTAATTTTATTGTTTCCAAATCAATCATTAAGAATTTTTTTCTTTTCATCCGCACACTCTGCATTTTAAACAGAGCTAACGGTTATTGAACATTGCTTTAAACCCAACAAAGAAAGAAAGTCATTTCTCAAAAGTTTTTTAATTATTCATAAATAGAAACATATAAATACATACATACATACATACATATATTTTTTGTATTTAATAAAAATTATGTGAAAAAAAACTACAATAACTTTCAATTTTAACATTGATTTTTTTTTTCAAATTTAAACTTTTCTAATACAAAAAAATTTCACAAAAAAAGGAAAAAAAAAGAAATTATAAGAAATAAATATATATGTATTGTAAAACGTTCATTTATAATAATTTAGTTGTACAAAAAATTAAAGGGGAATAATAATAAAACCCTGGTAGTTTATTCATAATGCTTAGATTTATATAAATATAAAAAAAACTATATATAAAATATATGTATAATAAGATATCAACAGGATACATAAAAAAATATATATAAAAGAAAACTAAATAATGTCTTCTACCAAACAAACCCCTTCTCTATTGAGTGTTTAGCCTAATTCGTCGCATTAAAGTTTTTCGTTTTATACTAAATTTCAATTAAATTCCTAAGAGTTTTGTTTTATTTAGTTATAATTTAATTATTTTTTGTGCTTAAAACACATTTTTTTTTGCAATATATTTTAAATATTTGTCAACACGAAATTTAAATAAAAAGCTAAAATAAAAAAAAAAAATAAAAATAAAATAATAATGCTTAATTTAAAAAGTTTATTTTATTAACATTTGGTAACAGAATTATAAAGTTTAATAATGATAAGAAGAAAATTAACCTGCAATGGGAGTTAAAATAGTATAAAAAAAAACAATACAAATATTATAATTTAAATAAAAAAAAAATAAAATAAACTAATAACTATTTGGCTTACATGTTTAACAAATGTGTATTAAAAAAGATTAAAAAAATACAGTCATTTTCATATGTTTCAAACACTCAAACTGTCCATTTTTGTTCTCAATAAAAAATAAGAAAAAAAAAACAGTCAACAATGAGTCTAAACAAAAAACGATTAAGTTTGCAAAAAAATACAAATAAACTGTAATATTCTACGTTTAAGGAAATTTGCTGGATGTTGAAGCATTTCATACATGCATGATCAAAGTAGTAGATAATCTCACATATTTTATTTTGGCATTTATAAAAAATTCTAACATTTTTAAATAAATGTTGAAAAAAGGAGTTAAATCACTATATTCCGCTATTTGAAATACCTTTTGCCTTTTACGTGTGGCAACGCTATGCATGAGTAAACGTTGGTTTTTTTTTGCATTGTCTAGTTACGGAACGACTACCCAAACCCGGCAACCTCGCCGATCCAAAAACGGCCGATAACTTAACTTATGGATAACCTTTGTAAGAAATTCCTAATAAAATTACATCACAGGTGTGAAAAAATTAATCAGCAATTTTTTAATGAAATATTTACATACATATGTACATTTTTTTGTACATTCTATGTAGTATGTACATACGTCTGTATATGAGTTAAAGTTTACAAAATAAATTTTAAGGAATCAATAAAATTGATAGAATTTTCTACATTTTTGCATTTTTTTCTGTATGCGTTTACAGACACTTTCATCAATTACGCTTATCTAGATGCAGTAAGTAGAACTTAGACCTAATTAAGAACTGGTTTTTATAAAACTTAAACTAAAACCCGTTAAAATAGTCAAAATGTTCATAAGGAAAATAAAGTGTTTTCTAGTATTTATATCATTTACTTTCATACAATATTAGCAAAAAAGTTTTTCTTAATTTACAAAATGTACCTGTCAACTTGAACAAGTGAGGTTTATTTGATGTCCAAATCATTATAAAATTTAATTATTTTCATAAAAGTGGATTTCTGTTACTTCTTCCAATGGCGAAAGCAGAAATAAATATTATTTTATAATAGAATAATATCGAAGACAAAAATAAAGCAGCATTAAGATATGTAGACATATGCTAAAGTTTAACTTAAAAAAAAAGAAGTAAACCCGTCCGTTTTTGGGAGAATTGAGTCCGCATAGTATGTTTTTTGGGGTGATAAAAGGTTTTTTGGGTGTAACACAGTCTAAAACCCGACAAACAATTTCAACACAACATTGTTTGCCCAGTTCAGTTCAACTTTGCAAGCCAGTTGAAAGCCTTGAATTTCCCTTTGGTGATTCTTTGCCTTTGTTATGACCTAATTTTCATGAATAAATCGTTTAATGATTTTTTTGGACTGGTGAAGCATTTAAGTTCACCATTAATGAAACAAATTTTATTTTGCAAAAAAATAAAAAAAATTTTTTTTTTTTTTTTGGGAAAGATTGAAGAAATAGCTATCTAAACTATTTGAAACAAAATTTGCTAAGAGCAATAGGTAATAAGTCAAATTTTGACCCCTTCTAACTCAGAGAGTTCTTGACCGATCTTGTTGAAAAATTGTGTCTAAACTACTATCCAATAGGACTAACTATGGTGCAAATCGGTTTCAAAAGTTGGTCCACTTGACATAAAATGACCCATATGTATAGGTATATATACCCTTGCCACATGTGTGAACGCAAATTTGGTTTGGATGCGATCCATAATCGTCCATTTATATTTCACTTTAATAAATTATTTAAATTTGCAAAAATATTTACATATTTTATGAAAAAATAAAATTACGAAAGAATGTTACATTCGTTAAGTCATAAAGGGCAAAAGAACAACTTTTCATACAACGAAGTTTCTTCAGTTTCCAAAAACAAAACTCGATATATTATTTTTTCTTTTGTAACATTTACGAAAGCTTTGTATATTCTACCAAACAAATTTATTCTTTTCGATGTAGAAATGATTTCGTGATTAATTTTTTTTTTGGCATAATTATACGCGTTTAAAAGCACGATAACCTTTTCTTTTATTAAACTTTATTGAAATAAATAACAATATAATTTCCAATTTTCAACTTAAAAAAAAAAACACAAGTTGTTGCAAGAAGATGTCACTGTATAAATACAAATGATTTTTGGAAGAACTTTGAAAAGGCAGTGCGATTTTTTCTCGAAATTTTCGCTTCTCTTTCCTTTTCTTCTTTTTTCCCCTTTTTTTCCATCGGAAGAAGCACACAACAAGCCGACTGCAGGCTTAAGTCTATGTCCTTTGAGACATGAGACCCTTCGAGGCTTCTTCTTTCGACCTACCTACCGCCTACCTTGGAAAGAGAAATTAAAATGAGATATGTATGAACATGTACATACATACATACGTAAGATTGCAGAAGTATAAATAATGTTATTATCATTTATGTATGAACAAATGTATGCATATACATACATATGTATGTACATATACTATAATTTTTATTTAATTTAAATTTTATTGTCTTTAAAAATTAAAAATAATTTTAGAAACTAACGGATGACAAAAAAAAAACTTAAGACTAATTAACATTAAATGTAATGCCAATGAAAACTAAAAAAACTATGATGTATAAGAGAGTTAAATGATTTAAGATAAATGTTTTACACAGGTACACTTAAAATAGATTCATATATTTATAGATTAAATTCAAAAAAGAGTACTAAATGAAATGCATTAATTTGGAAGAATTCTTTTAACATTTACATTTAAAATACTGAATAATAATTTTAAAAATTGCTAATTTAACAAATAATACAAATTGGTTTTAGGGAGACACTTCCTTCCAATGCACTATAGCTCTCTGGGAATCGGGAGCCCTACGAAAGGGGCGGGTGCCATCGTTATAGACATATTCATTTACCTGATAGTCCAGTAGGGTTTTGTAGTTGTAGACATCATTGCCCAGTTGCTAAATTAATAGTTTAGTTGGAATTTATATGTATTGATGTAAATAAAAATGATTTATATGAAAAACTAACCTGTGTTAGAGGACTGGTGTTGGTGGTTAAAATACCAGTAAACTGTTTGGCTTTGGCCAATTTTAAAACTTCATGTTCCATAAAGTGCATGCAGGCAATATTTTCTTGAGAATTCAAATCGACATGAGTGCCCATCATAAACGAATGCAATATTTTGTTTAAACCTTGTGGCAAGTAGTTGTCTCTGAAAGTTAAAATAATTAAATTTAATAAATTTTGTTTTTTTTTTATGTTTCATTTAAACAGCATTAAATACCTAATGGGTCCTTCAACAAATTCCAAAAACTCAAATACAATTATCAGTTTCGATTTAACATCAACTTCTGGCTCAGCGCGGGCATCAAAATTTAAGGCGGTACCAATAACCCTATTCGTATTCTTGTCATAAACCACAAAACTTAAATCTTTTTCTACTAACTCATTCCAAATGTCCTGAAAATTAAAAAATACAAAAAATACTTAAAACTGAACGTAAACATTTATTTATTTCATGCAAATATACCGAAATAATATCACTATAATCTGTTCGCAAAATATCGGGCTTAAGCCACTGCTCCAAATCAGCCTTGCCATAAAAGCTGTCCACAATAATTCTGCAATAAATGTGAGATGTAAGGAGTTTCCATCTTAAATTGTTTTACGATATAAAACTTACTGTATCACATCGTTTTTATGAGAGTATTGTAATGGTATAGCCTCTAAGTCCAAGTGAGGACAAGCACTTATCCAAACTTCTGTGTCTTCTACCATATTTATCTCACGATCTTTGGTCATGTTATGCAAGACTTCACTTAAGTTTTTAGCCGCTATAAATTCCGATATACTAATACTGTAACCCTTTTCTCTTAATAGTGTGACCGTGTAAATAGAGTTGAGAGAATTTCCTCCCAATTCATAGAAATTACTGTGGGGTGACAAAGTGGTCCGCGTCGAACGACCAATTACACTTCCTACCGTCTCAAATAGATCCTCAGCTACGGCTCTAAGTTCATCGGGTATTTGCGAATAGTCAAAGTCCAAAACAATACTAGAATCGCCCTCATTATTATTCGCCGTTTCGTAGAGTTTCAATAGACACTGGCGATCAACTTTTCCATTGACCAATAAAGGTACTTGTTCAATTAGTACCACTTGTGGTATCATATAATCAGCCAATTTGTCTTTTAATTTAGCTTCCAGTTGCAGTTCTGTCACTATTGGTGAATCATCACGTAATTTGACAAACGACAAGAGGGCCTGATCCACTAGACCGGCGTGATAACAAAGCACAATGGCCTTTTCGACCTCACAAAGTTCGGCTATATTTTTCTCAACTTCAGAGAGATCAACACGATGGCCGCGTATTTTGATTTGAGAATCGGTGCGACCCTCGTACATGATAAAGCCATCGCTAAGGGAACCATAATCGCCAGTACGATAAATGCGCGAGTATCCTAAGAGTATAAAGTTAACATTATTAAATGTTAAAGCATTCATTTCTGGATAAAAAATACTTTATATTTGTGTTGTGTGTACTTACTCAACTCCACTGCCAAAGGATTTTCCAAAAATTTCTCTGGATCTCGACCGTTGACATAACCATTAGCCAAATTTAAGCCCGATACAAATATTTCACCAATCTCTCCATTCTTCACTGGCCTATAGTCGGAATCCAATAGATAAAGCACGGTGTTGGCCACTGGTACTCCAATGGGGACACGTTCAAAATGTTGCAATTGTTTTTTACTCTCACACGTAAAAAAGGTTACATCACCCATTACCTCAGTCGATCCATAGAAATTGTACAAGGCATGGGTGCCCTCTTCAAAGTAATCATAGAAATTCATAGCCAAAGCAACCGGCAAAGGTTCACCCGAACACACCCATACATGTAAGTTATGCAATAGTTTACTTTCTGTATTACGACCGTTGGCACCGTCCAATTTAAGATACATCAGTAGGGATCGCAACAGCGTTGGTACTAAGACTAAACGGCATATTTTATATTTTTCCAATATTTCTACCAAACGTTCAGGATCTTTGGTAATGGCTTTGGGTACCACTAAAATTGCAAGACCTAAAATAATCAAAGAAAAAAGGAAGAAAAAATCATGGTCATGCCAATTATTATAAATAATATAAAGAATCAAGATTGAAGCTAGTATTTCTAATAATACAGACTTACATACATACATATGTATACAAATTCTTTAACTTACCGCATAATAATGGTCCCCATAATTCAGGTACTGAATCAACAAATGTTAGGGCCGTCTTAAAAACGCCCACTGTTTCGTGAGCCGCATAAGGAAATGTTGACCATTGCCATTGTAAACGATTTAAAATAACATCATGAGGCAAACGCACGCCTTTCGGTATGCCTGTACTTCCGGAAGTATATAAAACGACTGCCAGTTCTGTTTCGCCATCGCCGAACATTTCTTCGGGCATTAGATTCTCATCATTAAACTGCGATGAATTTATACTCAAATCTGTTATAGTTAGGGTGGGCACGGTGCCAAAGCGTGACTTATCTACATCATCGTCATGTATCACCATAACGGGGCACGATTCCTTCATAATGTGTTGTATACGATTTACTGGAAATGTGGGATCTATGGGTAAATATGAGGCACCTGATTTCCAAATTGCCAACAGCGTTGTGACTAAAGCATCGGATGGTTGCATGCAAACGGCCACAATATAATCACCATCCGAATTGGTTTGAGCAAAACACTGGCTGGCCTCATGCACCAAGAGGCGGGCGCACTGATTGGCTCTTTGATTTAGGTGCAAGTAATTGGTTTGTCTGGGTGTTTGCAAATCATTGCTGCTGTCTGGGTTGTAAATCAGGGCTGTTTTATGCGAATGATGTGGAAGATTCTCCTCAAAGATTCTATGCAAAGGTCGAGACACAATTTCCAGCTGTTGACCCTTAACAATAGACAACTTGGCAATGGTACCCATTTTTGTGTTTTGGATTTGTCAGTTTAAAACTGCAAAAGAATAATAAAATAGAAAATAATTTAGTTTTGCAATATTTAATTAGAACAAACTATGCACTGTGTAGAGGTTTGAGTTACAACTATTATTTAGATATGTAAATGTCATGTAATTAAAAAAAAAAATAACAAAAAATGTATAACATTTTTCAATTTGATTAATTATTTGTTAATGCTTTTGCTTTTACTTTTTTTGCATATAAATTAACAAGAAGTAGCGTCGATCATAACTAAAAATAATGGGGTAGAATATTTATGACTAAAATGATCTTCTATTTTAAACTTCCAACCCAAGAATTGGGGCTATGAGTAAAAAAAAAACATGATTGATATGTTTAAGAAAAATGTTGCAGCAATTTCAAATAGTTGCAAAAGGGTATGCACTTTTTATGAAGCCCATAGAAATCTGTTAGTTTTCAACTGGATGTTAAATATGGGACAACATGTTAAATAGTTTCACCCTTCTTTTATAAACCTTTAATATTATTTGTTAAAGAAACAAAATGTATTAGATCTTTAATAGTTGCCCACCACCCTGGTGGGCATGTTTGTATGTATATTTATATGTACATATGTATATAATTTTTAATGTTGTGCAACAAACAGCAAGTAGCAAGAAAATATAAAAAAAAACATACATACATAAAATATAATTCAATTTTATTACAAAACCTAGTTTTTATTAAAAAAAATTAAATTAAATTTAAGCGCAATTATAACGTCAGTGTGTTGCAAATTTATTTGCCACTATTCCTTATTTATTGCAATATTAATGAAATTTATTTACAACAATTTAGCCCACTTTAAGTTTGATACGACGTGCCGCCAGGGTGTTCAATCAAACGAATATTTTAGTTTAATAAACTTATTTATTAATTTAAAACTAGTCTTTAATAAACATTAATTTTAAACTGAGTTTTTTCTTAAGTTTTTTGTACCCTTCACTGAAAAAATATATTCCAATGCAGAGTTTGTTGCGCATGTTGAACGCTTTTAAGGATTAATTTATGAAATATAAACTTTTTTAATATTAATATTAATATTAATATTTGTGTTGCCTCACGTAAAAAAACATATGCATTTTTCTTACCCTCTACCATCAGTGGTGTCAGAGGGTGCACATATGTATATATGTTAGCTATTTAATGTGTAACACTAAGAAGTATTTATTTGAGGCCCAATAAAATTGATACATATATATGTTTATTCTTGGCCAATTTATTACGTCTGTCAGTCGAAAAGCAGAATCAAATGAAATTCACCTAAACTGCTAACACTGTCCGAACACATTTTGTTATTGAGAGGCCAAGTGTACAAATAGTATTTAGTTATAAAATAAAATGTAAAACCATTAATTAAACAGTTATTTTTTATTTTTATTTTTAAAACAATTGTTAAACTATTAAACATATTTACACATTCATTAAGTTAATTTAAAAAAAAGGTAAAATGAAAAAAATCTCCAAATAAATTAAGTATGGACCAATCGAACGTTGTGCCAAAAAATAGCCAAATCAGTTTACTAGAAGCAAAAAAATACAAAAGTTCCTCCCTAAAATTCTTTTCGAAACAATCTTTACCATTTACTTTTCAACAAAAACAACAATTGCTGTTGTTGCGCTTTTATTTACAAACCTGCACATTTGTACAATTTGCTCGATTGAACTACAATCTGTGGACGTTATTTAGTGCTGATTAAAAGATATATAAATTTTAATCTACTTTTCAGATTTATTTGAAACTTTAAACATCTAGTGACGAGGGATGGAATTTTATATAATATTTTTTTGTGAAGGGATATGTTTGAGTTAAGAGGTAGATACAGCGTTCTAAAGTTGACTACCTTGTGATTTTTATTTATTTATTGTGTTTATTTGTTTTTTTATAGTATTGTTATTAATTTTTTTTTATTTATAGTGTTAAAATATGTGTGGAAGCGCAATTTCTAATAAAAGCATTTGTTTTTTTTTTATTTTCTTAAGAAAACTTTGTTAGAAAACTTTAATGTGTTTTAACATTTTAAGAAAAGTTAATTAAAGGAATTTTGGAAAACTCTATCGACCGTATCTATAACGAAAATTTAGCATGGAGTTAGCATAAGTGCCTTTTTTGTTGTATTTTTTATCCATTCTGCTAAGCTCATGTTAACTTAAAATCAAACTCTTATTATTGGCAGCTAGATATTCATTATAAATAAATTCTTTTTCAACTCTCTGCTTAGCCTAATCGGCTTGTCAGTGAGCAAAAAGTTGTGTGCAATGTATACGTAGTTTCTAATTTTTCGTTATAGATACGGCCGTATATTTATAAAAGCTTAAACAAATGGTTTTATACAAAACTAGCTGAGATTCCCGGCTTCGCAGGGAAGTTATTTACTAATGGAAAAAAATAAATATGAAAATGCGTTTTGCGAAAAATTATATGTATATTTATATTTAAGTATTTTATATTAATGTTTTAATTAAAACACAACTATTTCAGTACACAGAAAAAACTAACATATATTTTTCTTCAATTATTGCTTAATATTAGTTTTAAATTTAATTATATACATCGTATAATAATTGATACAATTTTTAATTTAATAAAAAAAAAACAATATTTTGCCATGAAGAGATCATTACAACGACTTTATAAGTGTCGAACATTAAGCTTTGTACTGCTATTAAAAAAAAGGATTGGTCTTGATTTGGATCATCCTTTAATGTGTATGTGAATTTGTTTGGTTTATTCAATGTAAAGCTTGATGGTAAACGATATATTTTGATGTTCTATCGGGGGAGAAAATGAAAAGAACTGATGGTTTACCGGGTCTTCCTCCGAAAACTAAAGAAGAACATAGCAATTCATTTCTGAAAATAATAACTTCTTTATTATATGACACTTATTTAGAGAAATATAATTTTTCCACGCACAAAAAGTAACATACAAATCCATTAAATGCTATGGATTGAGTGAAAACTATAAGAGTAAACAGTATGCAAACAAATATTTTGAAAAAATAAAAAATCGGTTATAGGTACATGCAAAAAATAAAAAATTTACCATATATGTATGTATGTATGTGGAATTGACATAAAAAGCACGATTTCTTTGAAACTATATTATTTTATTTCAATAAATTAGCTTATGGCGTTTAAAATAATTTTTTTTTTTATCTTTACTATTAAATATTTTATCTGCTGGGCAACTTGCTTTATCATACTCAGATTTTGAAAAATTCAATTTTTAAGTACAAAGGTCGGTTTTGATACTATTTTTGTAATACACAGCTTCTTAAAGGTTTAAAAAAGTAAAACTGCTTCAGCAAATTGTTCGAGACTTTAAACCTTAAAATATAATTTTAATGGGTCTATCCTTATAAGAACTTCAGGAACATTTTTATATACATATATGTATATTAGAGTAAAACATAATAACACAATCAATAGTTGAATCACGTATGTATGTATGTGATAAAAAAAAATGTTGGTCATACTGTGCACTATATATATATTTTCATTCGATAACTAATCCATTAACACGCGCTTTATAAGAATTTATTTTTTGGCAAAAATTGCTGTTTTATTTAGCTTTTGATATGTTTTTTTTTTTTACATTTAAAATTTATTTTCCCAAATTCTCTTAATATATTGTTTCTTAGCTACTATCATTATTCTAATTTCTTAACGTACTTAATACTTATCTAAGATCTATTAACATTCTTAAGCTTAAATTACTTAACAGTAAACAATCAAAAAAGGATTTACATTTAAATACATTCATATTAGCTTTTGATATGTTAGTTGCCAAGGTAATATAGGAAAAATGAGAAGCGAATAGGAGGTAACTTTAATATAATTTTTTAAATAAAGTAATTTTTTCATCGAATTGGTACATAAATTGCAAGGTATCCGACTCTAAATTATCTCTATTTATGTATTTTCTTTTTATGGTCGGTGCCACACCCCCTGCTCAAGGCAATTTTTGCATAAATAAGGAAAGTTATATTATAGGTAATGGTACAAAGGTTTGATACAAAAGATATATGTAGCAGATCTCAATACTTCTAAAGTAATTTTTTTGAGTTGTAGAGTAAGGGCCACGCCCCTTTATAGTTTTGTCGGTTTTTGCATAAATAAGCCTACAGATATTTAAGAGAGTTACGCCAAGTTTAATATGGCAGCTATATAGTTTCTAAAATATCATAAAACCTCAGGCAAATCGATCCACAAATGGACCATTTCGCTTTTATATGTATATACATTTGTTTAGATTTTTAAAAATTGTAAAACGTTTACAAAAAAATTCCCGCATAGTTATTTAAAAAAAAAAAAAGTTTTTAATAACTTTACGATTTGTTAAAAATATTTTAAACTTTTTTGAAAACAAAATTTTTTTCAACTTTTGAAAATTAATTAAAATAAAAGTTTACTTTGTAGTTTTACCTTAAAATTACAAAACATATGTATGTATATTGAAATACATACATACTTTGCAGCTCTTTGCATTATTACTTGTTGAATGTTTTAAACTTCACTTTTTAATTTAATAATATTTTAAAAACATACTATAGCAAAATAAAAACAAAAAACTATTCATTTTTTAACATGTCATATTAATATACATATATATGTACATACATTGTGTTTAAGTATTTTAAATTTTTATTATATCAACGTCTGTTCTATATTATAGTGTTTAATGATGCGTTCATTTAAATAAAATTCAATTTAGTTTTTTTTATTTATTAGTATCGCTTAACATTAACAATAATTATATTATTTTTATGTTTAATATACATATCTATTGTATGTATGTAAATGTGTACGTTTAAGTTGAATAATGTATGTGGCCAATGATTATAAATGACAACTTTAAATCATACATTTAACGTTATGATTTTGTTTTAAAAGCTATTTGTTTGTAAATACATATTATTAAGTAAAAAATAATATTATTTTATGATGTGTTGTCGCTACAGGTGGTTTAAGGTTATGATTAGTACAACAAGACATGTGTATAAATACTAACATATTTTATATTAAGAAAAAATAAAATTTTGTCAACATTATTTTATTGTGTAAATAAGTAAAAAATTATTAAAGATATGAATTTAAAAAAAAGAAAGATTATTTTAAACTGGGGGCAGATTACGGCATCGATCGAAATTATGTGCGATAGGGCGAGTTTTCTTTGCATTTGGTATAGGAATTCTAATAAGAATTTTTTATTTTCGATCGACATCGAATGCCGTAATTTGCCCTCGGGGTTTTTATTAATACTATAAAAAAAATTTTAATTACATTTTTCTTACAATTCGTATTTAAAATCGAGTAAAAGCGCTATATTCGAATGTTCTAAAAATTATATACCCTTCACTACGTGTAGGTATGTAATAAGAAGTGTATATCCGTATGTATTATGCATTTTTGTACGTTTATATGTATGAATGTATGCAATTACACTTTTCGAAAGGTACCTAAAGTCTTAGGAAACTTTATTTTTTTTCTAAATAAATTTTGTCCATATACTTAAGTTTTTTGCCCATATCTTTGCGAATTCTGGGCCAATTAGTTCATTTTTTTTTTAATTTCGCAAACGGCTGCCTTACACACAAATAAAGTTGATTTTTGTGTAAAAAAAGTTGTTGTCTTTTTTGCTTATATCTCGTTTATTGACGGATTTTGGTGATTTTCAATATAGAGAATCTAAGGAATATTTGTTTCATATCATTAACGGGTCTGTAGTACATCAGGGGCTAAGAAAATTCGATTTCAACAGACGGACATGGCTAAATCGACTTTATTATCTATAAGAGTTCAGAATATATATTCTTTATTGGGGAACGTAATGTAAAAAAGTAGGGCTAAGCATCCGGCTTATTCAATATCGCTATTGTTCCAACTACACCATTTTTCATTGAAATTGAGAAAATTCCAAATG
>NDXZ01065169.1:0-10902 GCA_003055125.1 Paykullia maculata | reverse complement strand
GTCTGTACTTGGTAGTATTCAAATGCAGACCTTTAATTTATACATACAAAATAGTAAATTAATAGTTTTAGGTAGAGGCCTTGTGTTTGTTTAAAAATATATTTTTGTTAAAATAGTACATAACAGTTTGTAATTGTTAAAATTTTTGTTTCTGTTGTTTTGTTCCTTTTAGAATGAAAATGGATTTATCTTGAACATGCGGTATTTATTTTAACATGCGGTATCTGTTGCACGTATTCACACCGTTTTAGAATGAAGACACAGACCCTTCCTTCATTGCGCCACAGGGGGCTGTTGTTTTATGTTGACAAAATACATTTTGTTTTGAGTGAGTGTATTTATTTAGTTTTTTCAAGATTTTCTAATTTTCCGGCAAACTTTTCCTAACTTTTTTTACCTTTTATTTATTTTACCTTTATTACAAACATTTAAAAAAAAAATTAGCCAAATCGGTCCAGCCGTTCGCAAGTTATGCGCGCTTTTCCTTTCTTTTCTTGATCATGCAGTATTTATTTTAACATGCAGTATTTTTTTTGAACATGCGGTATTTATTTTACTACGGACATTTTGAAATTGTCTTTGCTAACTGTTTAAACATTTTAAGTGCTACCAATTTATATTATTAATGCATTAACGGCATTCTCAATTTCCACTACTGCCCTCTAGGTACTATAGCACAAAACTAAAACGTTTTACACAAAAATATTGTTTTAAGCTGTGATACTACAAAATAGTGGTATACTATACCCCATGGTATAACTAGTCTAGTTATAAAAAAAGTTATCTGTTATAACAAGTAACTAACCCGCTTAATAAAACGGTTAAAATATTTAAAGTGCTACCAAACAAACCGCTCAACTAATATGGTTAACCAAGTCACTTAGCCAAGTGTAATAAGGATAAACAATTTTTAACGGTTATAGCGTGCGTAGAGGAAAAGTAGTGCCAATTGTTTAGTGTTGTTAGCTGTCGGTTATTCCCAGTATTTTAAAATATTTTAATAGAGGGCGTGTACGGCAATTTTAAATATATTAGATAAGTAACAAAAGCAACCATTACTTTTTTTTTATCTGTTTGCTTTTGTTCTTCATCCTAACAAACACGGAATGTAAATTGTCAACAAGCAATAGTTTTTAAGTAAAATTTAATGAAACTGTTTAGCTATAAAAATGATTATGTTCCGAATAATATTTGAAATACAATTTGTTAAATTACAAACAAAAAATAATGTTTATTTAACACAAGTATATAAAACTTTAAACAACAGATTTGATTTGCTTAGAACAACGAGTGACGAGGACTAATTTAAATATTTTTTAAACTTTTCAAACTTATTAGGTTCCTGTGACAAATACAATTTTATGATTAGAAAAGTGGATAGAGCCGCACTCATACAAATTAAATTATATTTTTCAATGATTTTTAAAAAATTGTAATAAAGAAATTTTAAGAAAAAAATTAAGACTAATGAAAACTACGCGGGGTGCGTTTGACTATATTTCCATATTAACTCTTATTTACCTATTAGCACTGCAATGAAATATTCATAGCTTTTTAATAACTTCATGCTTTTTACAATTAAATTATTTTTTATTGCTTTTTCTAAAAATTATGTTTGCAAAATAAAAACCTTGTAAAAATATGATTTAATTTTTGTAAATCTTTAGACATCAAAAAATAATATTTTTCTAAAACGCCCTAATACACACATTATTTTCTGTTTAGATATAAACATAAAGATAATTATTATTGCATTTATGTATTTAGTAACTTTTGTCTTGCTAACCATAACACCCTCATTTAACTGTAGTTACGGTATTTGACAGAGCAGCGAAATACTGTTGCCTCAGTACGTTGCTAACGGTTGTACGCGCGTGTTGTAGTCATTTAAAACGTCTGAAGGAATTTCCTTTTTTTATATTTTTTATATAAAAAGGGGAGCTTTGCTCGGGACTAACAAGAAAAATTTTAATTTATTACTTAAATAATTTCTGTTAATAAAAAAAAAAATCGAAAATTTATTACAAAAAAAGAAAAGAAAAAAAAAGTTAAAGAAATGTAGTTAAAATAGCAGTTGTAAAAATAAATAAAAAATCTTCTTAAACAACGAATAGTGATTAAAGGCAGGTGATTAATAAAAGTGTTTTAAAGTATAAAAAACAATTACATATATGTTTTTGCATATATTTTAATAAATTCTAAAAAATAATTAAAATAACAAAAAAATTGTAAATTTGTTTGCAAAAAATTTTGAAACCTACCTTTAAAGAATCAACAATTATTTGTTAAAAAAACACAGCAAGTGAAAATTATCCTTTTACTCAATATTTTTCTACTCTAGTTCATAAAGTTTGTTCTACATACGAAAGGATTTTTCTTATCGATTTTCCCGCCACATTGTTATACATACACAAAACTCTCTACTTCCCCATATACATACATACACACATACATTTATGTATGTGTGTTGTCTGCAGAACACAGATTTGGCCGAATTTGACGCGCAGTATCTTTTTTATTTGTGTGTGTGTGTGTGAGAGCCTTTTCTTGCAGGATTTATTTGTTATTTTATTGCATTTGGTTGTAAAGATTTTTTATTTGTTTCTTTTGGTGTTTTCTGCCGTCTGGTTGTTGTACAAATTTTCTAAATGTCACGAGACATACTTTCATACATACATACATACATATGTATTTTTTAAAATAAAATTTTAATGACTCTAGAAAAGAAATTTTTTATACAATTATGTATATAATTGTAACTCTTCAATTAAAAAACAAATTACATAAAAAATACAAACAAGACATGTGTATAAAAAGAAAATGTTAAATTTCTTTTAAAGGAATTGAAAATATTTACAAACTATAAAAAGATTTTGTAGAGTTTTTATTGTGATGGAATAATTTTACTATAAACCGGAGTTTTTTTTTTTTTTGAAGCAATAACGAATGTTATGGACCAATAGTTAGTTTTTCGTTATTATTAGTATATTTTAAGCTTTTAAAGTGAACGTTAGCTTTAAGTGAAGTTGTTGATTAAATTGTTTGTTTCTTTGCTGTATGTGAACAAAGAGATTAAAGATCGTCGATGTTGCGACACACATACATATGTACATATTTATTTACAAAAACCATATTAATTTGTTAAAAGTAAACGGTTTTCGCTCTGGTACTGTCATATTAAAAAAAAACAAACAAAATAAATTAACAAGGAAATTGTAATAAAAATTAATTGTTAGAAGTGACTTAATTGATCAGTTTAGCAATTTAAGGAAACATATTTTTGTATTTTAAAAGTATTTGAAAAGTTTTATTTTTAGTTTTAACCATAAATATATGTATGTATGTATGTAAGTACTATGTTCGACTGTGATGAATATTATACACTGCAGGTTACAAATTCCCAACTGCCTTAAAACTCATACAAAATTAAAATTTACTGCTATTTGTTTGATATAAACATTATTGGGTTGTCTAAGCTCACATCTACCACTTCCATACATCACATCCACACACATTGGCTGTTTTTTTTGCCCCAAGTGCTTTTCTAATAACCAACCTAAGCAATGCACTTAAATTTTTATAAAACAAATACTAATCACTAAAAAAAACTTTCGCTCAGTTCAAAGGTTTCAAAAATACAATTCAAGAAAAAAGGCCGGAAAACAACAAAAAAATCTGCTTAGGGTTCTGCCCAAAAAAATTAATGAAAAAGTAATTAAAAAAATTGATTTTTATTAGTAGCTAAAGCTAAACCGAAATTTTAGTAACGATTTTCGAATTGAACAACGGGAATTGGAAAATTTCAAGAGAAAAATAAGCAAAAAAAAAAAATTTACAAGATATAAGCAAAAATAATTTTTTTTTACGCAAAAGTTATTATATTTGTGTGTAAGACATGCCTTTTGGGAAATTTGAAAAAAAAAAATACTAATTGGCCCAAAATCAGTAAAGATATGACCGAAAAACCTCTATGGACTAAAATGGTTATCATAAAAAATAAAGTTTTCTTAGACTTTAAATACCTTTCGGACATGTAAATACATACTTACTTACATATGCATACATATACACACATAGATACATACATTAATATACATAGTCAAGGGTATATAAGATTGGACACAGCCGAATATAGCGCTCTTACTTGTTTTTTTGTTGTATCCTCCAAAGTTTTAATCTTTCATGTTTGAATGTTTGATTTTCGTCATAAAATGAATATGTTTTTATTACTTTCCGTAAGGCAATGCCTAAAAATTAAAAAAATTGTACCATTTTCTGCTGTACATTATTGCATTTGTAAAGGCAATATTCATATATGTGCTTACTGTTAAGCGTATTTGTATGCCAATAAAAAGTACATACGGTTTACAAATTTTCGATTTTGTTGTGCTGGGCACTAATTCCATGCAAGGAAATTAAAGTTTAATTTTAGAAACAAGTTACAAGAAGATGTTACTATTTTCTGTTTTTATTTATTTCTATCCTTTTTAATGTGATATGGAATATATTTTTGCCGTTTGCCGACGGTTTAGTGCAAAATTTTCTACAAATTACCATCAAACAAAAGCTTAAAAATGTTTTTTGTTTGTAAAACTGAGGGAATCCTTGTTTTTACGTATATATGTACATACATATCATATATTATTAATACTACTAATACTAGTGGTGAGTAGGACTTTTATCAGTTCCAAATGTAGAGTTTTAGCGTGCACATGCATACATACGTACTTATATATATACATTGTAACTAATGGTCTTGAAATGTAAGAATACATTTATAAACAATAATCGCTTCTATTTATTTTACTTTAGTATTACGATTTTACCAAACTAAATGTGCTACACTGAAGACAGTTTTCAATTCGAATTTTATTTTTTATTATATAAAAAGGCGAATTATATACATAATAATTAATATAAAATTTGTGTAGTAAATAAGAAACAAAATAGGTTAATGTAGTAGGTGTGGCGAAGATGGGAAGCTTTTTGCCAAATGATGTACAAGTATCATCATATAAATTGTGTTATGTTTAATACATTTCAACTTATTTTGTTACGCTATAGTGTCTTTGTGAATTTAAATTATTTGTGGAGTTCTATTCACAAGGTGTGGAATTATCTTTTGGAGGGTCAATTGTAGATGTTTCTATATATGTATGTATGTTTTCTTTATTACTTCTTATGTAGGTATAGTTTTGTTTTATTTTTTTTTTTTGGGAGTGGAGATGAGTATGTCCTTACTTCCTTTCGGGCATACGCCTTTATGTAATAACATGTTAGTTAATACGTACAACTACCACCTTAATTAACCAACACAAATACTCATGTTTACACTTTAGCTAACAAATACACGCACACATACATCACATAAACTCTTTAAAGTATTTGTATCTTATTTTTACAGTTCAAATTCTTGTATTATGTAAAAAGTTAATCAAATATGTATTTAAATTAACTAATTTAAAACTATTAAGAGATTAAAATTCGAACAAACAAATTAGTCCACGATGTAAAACATAGATGCATATCGACAAAAATGGTACTATTATGCAAACTACTTGGAAAAGAAAGAAAAACTTTCATACTTGACGTCAAAATAGGTTTTATATGTCCTAGGCCAGTTAATAAAACTTAAAAATCCTTTTAGTTACAGGAAACTTTAGCTAACGTAAAGAATAAAGTGACCATTGAATATTTTTCTTGTAAAATTTAGTATATTTTTATAAACATATCGCTGTATTAGAACATAAATCTATTCACAAATAAAAGTAGTTCTTCTAAATAAAAGGTAAAACAGTCTTCTTTTTAGCTTATCGGTCACTTTAAACTTTAAGTACGCTTTTATAAATGAAAAACTAATATTTGACCGATAGAATCTCAGCTTTAGCTTTGGAAAATTGCTATAACAAATCCTATTCTCTAAAAAAGGTGAAAGAACTAAAGCGAACAACCCTCACTAAGATAATAGATCACAATCGTTTTTAAACGAAAACAAGTTACATGATAAAAAAAAACAGAATAATATAAGCAATTGATAGTGATTACAAAGTGCCTAGAAAAAAAGTTGTTGCATATACACCATATGTACATTAAAATAATATTAGAATTAAATCATGAAAATATTTGTATACAAATCATGATGGCTGAACTCAATTGTGGCAATTTATCGTTATGAATACATAGAACTTTTTTTATGACTTTAAACCAAGTAACAGTATTAGATTTAAACTAAAGAAATGACAATGAATTGTGCTAGAGAACTGTTCAAACATTTTCTCTTAATAGAGATTAAAAAAATAATAATTAAGTAGAACATGTAGCAACGTTTTTCTATAAGAACATTTTTATAAAATTTTTTATTTTCTTTTATATTAAAAATTTCAAAAAAAAACTTGCTTCTTTGTTTTCAAGAATTTTTTATGTAAATAAAAAAAAATTACGGAAAATTTTCTATAAGTCAAGCAATGGAAAAAGATATATGTATATCAAAATATTAATATTTAAAAAAAAATATCGATTAATATCGGCGTTATTTGACTTTGCAATATATTGATATATTAATTTTTTTCTTGCATATTAATTTTGAATATTTTTGAACTCTAATTTTGAATTTTTTTATTTTATTTGGCAGGCGAACGCATCTAATAAATATGTGGGCAAATTACGGCATTCAATATCGATCGAAATTTTATTCTATCGTGGAGTTTTCTTTGCATTTGGTATAGGAATTCTTATTAGAATTTTTTATTTTCGATCGATATCGAATGCCGTAATTTGCCCCCGGGGTAACTAAATTTCTACTTCGTTTTTATGTGTACATATATACAATTTTTTGTACATATATGTAAACCGTACAATAAAGTTCGTTTTTCCTGCGTTTTATGAATTTACAAAAAAATTTGGATAACGCAAAGCATTGATATTTCATTTACTCATCTCTACTGTACGCACAAATACATTTTAATTATATTACGTACACGTTAAGAGGTACGTGTAATCAATATAAATTTGTACAGAGTATTTAAAATATTTAAAGAATTAATTTATTACTATGTACATACATATGAATTTGTTTTGACTGAAGTTAATTTTTTTTTGTGATTATTAAGAATACTATAGTGCGACACTAGCCGAGTGTAATGCATTTTCGAAACCAGTTATCGTTTCATCTTTAGCACTCTTTGATCGGTACTACTGGTGTTGTATGTAAACAATCCACTAATTGTGTGAGTGAGAACGAAATTAACCAACTGACAAGGTATTTCTGCTTTATTCTTTTTATAAATAATCACATGTTGTTTGTTTTGCTTTTTTGGCCATCCACCGAAAGTATAATTTAAAAAATGATCTTAAGCCAAATTAACCAGGGTTTAAAATGCTACCGTCAACATGTATGAACAGCATGGCAAACAGCAGCTTTTCCATACATGTTGACGGCAGCATTTTAAACGCTGAAATTAACTATTATCTTCATCTAATTTCGAAAAATTTATATATTTAGAGTTTCTTTAAAAAACGTATCAGAATAACACTGCGATACTTTCTAATCTAATAGACAAACATATCAGCTATTTAAAAAAAATTTGATCGGTTTTTAGATGAATGGAGTTTTGTATTTTTCTATAAATTTAGAACTAGTTCTGATATGTTGAAAATGTTAGTTACTTTTGTTTAACGACAATAAATTATTACAATAAAGTTGTCTTAGTCGAAGATCTTTTCGGCTTTCGTTTAGTTAAAACAAATAATTTATGAAAAAAAAACATTGTAAAATTATCAATTTTTAACCATGTCTAGTTTGCCCACTTTTCAACCGAACCAAAAACAGTTGTTTCACGTTTTATTTCTATTATATAGGAAAACATATTATTTCCTGTAGCGGGCCAGTTTGCATGAAATGCCACATATATTCAATTCGAAAAGAAAAAAATTATTTTTGTTACAAAAGTTTAGAATTTATTTACAATTTTCTATAAATTGAGAATTGATCAAAAACGTTTTGTATTTTTTTTTACATTCGACATTTGACTGGGTTATAAGGCATGTGTTGCAAATGCATACAATAAAATAATTTAATAAAAAATAAAAAAAATAAAATAAACTTAAACAACATTTATCTCATTTTATATTCATCCCCACGACCGAACACCATTATTATGATCACTAAACAACAGATAGATATATTCTCATAAAAATAACTGGCCATATTGAATAGAAACGAAAACGGGAGAGGCTCAGTTGTATTTAAAAGTGTAGTGGTGGATTCTTAATAGAGATCCGGAGAGCGGTGGAGAGCATACAAACAGCAATAATCCCACAACTGCTGTTTGGAATTTGGAATTTTTTTGCTGCGAATACATTACGATTGTTATCATCATGAAATTAGTTTCAAAAATGCCCTCAGTTGGCATAGTACGTAGTGAAGATTCTACTTTTTTTGCAGCGGCTGCTGTTTTATTGTTGACTTCTTCCTACTTTTGGGATCTGGTGGTTGCGCAAAGCAGTCAGGCTCAACAACAAGTTTGTCCCGAGCAAAACGATATTGCTCCCTGTGTTTGTACGGTAAAGAAGAATGGACTCGATATATTATGTGAGACCACCGATTTGGCTCACATTACAAAATCTATGGGTACACTTAAGGGCAAAAGCCCTATAATCTTCTATTTGAAGTTGCGTCATAATAATTTACCCAAGCTACAAGGTTTCGTATTCCTCGCATTGGACATACGTCATTTAACAATACACAACAGTAGTTTAGCGGCCATTGAGGAAAATGCTCTCAGCTCTTTAGGTAAATAATTTTGTATATATGCACGTATGTACATACATACATTCATTTAAATAATTTTACAAATTCTTCAATTCTTATAGGTAAGGGTCTTACACAACTAGATATCTCTTTGAATCAAATGAAAACAGTGCCCTCTCTTGCGTTAAAACATCTTTATCACCTGTTAATTTTAAACTTGAACCACAACAAGATTACTGTCATACACAATAATGCTTTTGAAGGATTGGATACACTAGAGATTCTTACACTTTATGAAAATAAAATTAATCTTATTGAGCCAGAAGCTTTTAGAGGTTTAGAAAAGTAAGTAAACCGAAGAGGATTTTAAATATTAGTAAAAACGATAACTTTCTCTAAATTTATAACTGGTTACGATTAAAAAATTATGTCCTTGTGCTTACTTTTACATATCTTTTAAATTGCAGACGCTTAAAACGTTTAAATTTGGGCGGCAATGAACTGACATCAGTGCCTCAAAAATCTCTATCGATTTTGGATAATTTGAAAAAATTGGAAATTCAAGAAAATAAAATCAAAACCATACAAGAAGGCGATTTTGAGGGTATTTATAAGAGAAATTAAAGGGAAAAATCGGTAGTTTTTTAGTCTTTTTTTATGCAATTTACTAGGACTCGAAAACTTGGATTCACTGATATTGGCCCACAACATTATCTCTACAGTGCCAGCAAATGTATTTTCTCATTTAGCTCTATTAAACTCTTTGGAATTAGAAGGCAATAAAATCATTAATATTGACAAAGATGCCTTTAAAGGTCTTGAAGGTGTTTATTGTGAAAATCTTAAGAAATATTTAAAATCAAATCGGTTTAAATCGGTGTTTTGTTTCTTGTTCTTTTTAGAAAATCTCCAATATTTACGCTTGGGTGATAATAGTATACAAGCCATACCCAGTGAAGCTTTAAGGCCTTTACATCGTCTACGACATTTGGATTTGAGAAACAATAATATAAGTGTCATCAGCGATGACGCCTTTACCGGTTACGGTGATTCATTGACCTTTCTTAATCTTCAGAAAAATGAGTAAGTTTTAAAATGTTTAAGCTTTTTTTTTAATTTAATAAGTTTAGGGGATCTCAAAACGAAAAAAAAGGTATTAAAAACTTTAATGTTATTATTTTGTAAAGGTGCTGATTGTTAATTACGGAAGTAATATTACACATATACATATTTTATATATACATATATAATCACTTAAGTTATCAGTTTGAACTCTTTAAGGGAAATATATACATATATGCATATGTATATATGCAGTAACAGTTTATTTTAAAACTTTCATCAGATGTTTAAAAAAAATTTTGAAATTTCTTAATAATTAACTACCTGTTTTTAATATTAAAAACCTTTCGTTTGTAAAAACATATGTACACTAGAACAAATCTCTTTATATGAAGATGAAATTTTACCTCGGGTTGTTAGGTGATGTTTATCTTAATCAAACTTGCTTAAAGAATAATCATTTAAATAAAAAACAACCAAATTAAACATTTTGCCATTTAGTATTATTTGAACTGTATTCAAATTTTAAAATTATAAACTATTTTATTTGTTTTTTGGCAGTGGTGCGATTTTTTTTATACCCTTCACCACAGGTGACAAGGATATATATAAGTTTATAATTCTGTTTGTAATTTCTACAATATTCATTTGCGACCCCATAAAGTATATATGTTTATATTCTGAATCCTTATAGATAGGGAAGTTGATTTAGCCATGTCCGTCTGTCTGTCTGTTGAAATAAACTTTTCTCAGCCACCTGATGTCGAACGGACACGTTATTGGTATCAAACGATCAGAAATTTTACCGAGATTCTTGCTATTGAGAATCACCAAAATCCGACAATTAACGAGAAATTATAAGCAACAAATATGTATGTGTAAGACATGCCTTTTTGGGAAATTTCAAAAAAATTTACCAATTGGCCCAGAATTAGCAAAGATATAGCCAAAAATCCAATATGGACTAAAATTAATATCATAAAAGTTTTCTAAGTCTTTAAATACCTTTCAGACATGTACACAGAGGGGAAAAAGAAGTTATAAAACTATGTACGGCTGGTGTCAAATTGTGAACGAAGCGTTCTCACTTT
>NDXZ01065134.1:0-20031 GCA_003055125.1 Paykullia maculata | reverse complement strand
TGTTTGGTAAATTTTCTCTTATCACAAAAAATAAAATAACACCAAACTTACTGGCACTTATTTAAATGAAATTTAAAAAATATAAAATAATTTCCAATAAAACATTCTGAATCAAATAAATACATATGGGGTATCCGTTTAAGCATTTAAATGCCGCTTATACCTCTTAAACTTTAAATATTTTATGAAAGTTTAAGAGTTTAAAGGGCATAAGAGGCACTTAAGTGATTAAATGAATACGCCTATTAATTCCAAATTCCTTTTTAAACAAATAAAATAAACGAAAAATCTGCAAAAATTTTAATTTTAACTTTTTACTTATTTAGGTTTAATTAAAATATTTTTTGATTTGAATTATCTATGGCTTTTAATGCTTATTTAAATTTTATAGTTGCACATTTGGATGACTTTGCCAATTCACACTAAATAAATAAAGCACTAAAAATTACTTTTTTATAATTGTCTATATATGTATGTATATATTTATGTGGAATACTGTGTTCACATATTTCTTCCACATGTTTAAGTTCAAAAGAAGGCAGAACTACAAATGCTTATGAAGTGTATGGGGGTATACAAAATATATATTGCATTCTGCTAAAGTCAATTACAAAATCCACAAACTTTACTTTTCTCATAAAGTTTTTTTTTTAAATTTTGCAAGCAGTGCTTAACGTTATTCGCTTATCGCTTTATTCGGTTTGCAACAGAAACCTTATTTTAATTTACCTTCTTTGTTCTTTTTCTTGGTAATAATTTTTATATTTTTTTAATTATATCTACCTTTTTTTAACAGCGCAGCATAATTAGTCCTTGTATTTACATTCTTTACTCCTTATTTGCTTAGTAACAAAGAAATTAGCGATTGCAAGAATGAAATAAGTGATTAATTAATTGCACAAAGAGATATTATATAAATAAATAATTGAGCCTTCACACACGAGAACAATATTTAGTTGCACAAAATTAGCTTAATGGCAAAAGAGGTGAAGAGAATGGTTTATTTCTGGCATAATTTTTCAACCAGCTAAAACCCCTCATTACCAACACAAAACTAGAAATGAGCACAGTTCAAAACAAAAGACACTAAAACAGACAAAGCTGTATTGTTCTCGTCTGCGAAGGCTCATTCAGTAAGTGCTTTCAAATTATCAAGGTTTTCAATAAGCTTGTAACGCTGAACTAACCATAAAGTATTTAAAGAGAAAATTACAAAAATGGCTAAGCCTTAATAATGCAAGTGTTGTAATCAAATTATTTTTTCTCAACAAAAGTTTTAAAATTTTAAGAAAATAAAAATTGCTTTAAAAATATATTTGTTTAAAGATTCCATAAAAAAAAGCCGACTCTTGTTACAAAAATTGTGGTAAAGGCAATACACATATATGTAATTGTTTTTTTCTGACACAAGATAAGTTACAAAACAAAAACCAATTTTAAGGTATAAATAAAACATTAAAAAAATGTGTAACATCAATTGCTTTAACCAATTGTTTGCGTTTTTTAACCTAAAAGGAATCCATTCCTTAAGTTTTGTTTGCTCAAAAATATTTAGTTAAAACTTTCAAAAAATGTTTCAGGTTCATTTAAAAAAAAAAAAAACATTTGATTATATACAAAGGTTAACATAGAAATACGCATATAAAATGGCAAAGAATGTGAACAATACCAGTAAAATGGCATGAAATCAATAAACTATTCAATATCGATAAAGATGTTGCCTATTTTATTTTTAACTTATTTACTAGTAGCGAGAAAATTAAAAAATGAATATATTTTTCGTCATGCCGTTTGTAAAACATCGAAAAATTCGTCTTAAACTCATAAATAACAAATATATTACAGTTAAGTAATATTGAAATGTGACTCCCGATGATTTTTTCTTTTTTTGGTAAAAGGTTTACCTATGAGCACTTCGATTAAAAATATTATTTAATAAAAAATTTTAAAAGACATTAAAAACAAACTTTTTTCATATCTAGGGCAATAATATTAAACAAAAGGTGTAAAAAGTAAACAAATGACACCGCACTTATAAAGTACACAATAAAAAATTCATGTCCTCAAATCTAAATAGCGGCAAAGGATGGCCTTTGATATTCTATAAGACTTATTAAAATATCATAAAGCAACAAATATGTTTTCAATATTTCTTTTCATATGTAAATCCACATTTAACAAGGCACACGATATCTTTCTTAATGTCGCCTTTAAAAATATCAGGGCGAATTATTTTTCCACAAATCCGCAGAATTTTCAATTGCTAAAGATTTGTGCTTGTAAAAAGCATAGTAGCACGCGAATCGGATAGCCCAGACGCATTACAATTCGCAAAAATTGTTGCCAACACTTAAAGTTGTTAGTCGAAAGTAAGTAAAACCGATAAAACAGGAACGAGTTGTAGCAAAATACTGTATTTTTGCTTTTATCTGGGGTGTTTTGCAGGCAAAAAAAAAACAATTTTAAAAATGATATAGCAAGATTGCAAATATTTTTGTTATACTATTGTTAAAGGTTATCTCTAACAAGCTTTAAAACAAAAATATGCTTACAGAAACCAATTTTAAATGTATTTATAACTTAGATACAGACTTAAAACTTCAGGTACCCTCCTTCAATATTGTTAAGTATAAGTGTATAAAACAAAACTGATAAAAATGCGAACAAAATTATAGTTATAAGGGCACATCGCATTTGTAACACATGGGTCTAGCTGGACCCACATAGATTTCAAATTGAAAAACTCGCAAATAAATTAAATATTTTTGGTTTAAATTATTAAGTCCAGTATATCAGAAATTTAGAACATATATTAGCATGTTATTTTAAAAGCACTACATGCATAATTAGGAACAGCGGTTTGAGGGTGACTTATTGTAGTTAAATTGATTTGGAAATTAAATTTATATGCATTAAAAAATATATGAAACAAAACACGTATTTATATCGCTTAAACGTAGGACGATCAAATATGCTACTTAAGGTGTTTAATACCCTTCCACAAAAGATAAATTTTTATAAAAGCAAATTTTATTAACAGAAATATTAAGCGCCAACTTCGCTTATTAAAAACTTAAAAAGTGGTGATGTGCGCATAAGATACGCCTAAGTCAAATATTTTTACTTCTTTACTTGAATTCACTTGGGTTTATTTAAAAAAAAACACACATTTTTTAATTACAATTCTGGGCGGAGTACTATTTTATTTTAAAACATTCTTTATTGTTTGTTTGGAGATTGTTTTTTATTGTTGTTGTTGTTGACATTAAGTTTATTAAACGATACGTTAATGTATAATAAAGGCAACCATAAATCTTTAAAAAATCAAAATTAAATATAAAATTCCAAAGATGTGACAAAAATCTTGTAACACGATCTTTTCAAAAGTGCACACACACACACACACGCTCACCAACTTATTGGCCAAATTTTACCTACAAAGAAAACATTATTTTTATTATTTTTATGCTACAAACTCTTTCTTTTAGCTTTTAACATTTAACACGCATTGTTTACTTAAACTTACTTTTGGAAGACTTTTAGCGTTTGATAAGTTTTTGCCATTTAAGCAGCAACGGAAACATGGATGTCTGTCCTGCTTATTTATTGTGTTTTTATGGTGTGTTTGTAGGTAATTTGCACTTTAGTGTTTGTATTTATGTATTAATTTGTGTGCACTAAAGTACTTTTGTATAACTTTTAAAAGAAAGTAAAAAGTTTTATTACTTTAATGTCTTTTTTATAGCCTACACCACCGTAACACAGTGTCACAATTAGCCCATCTAGATACGCCAAAAGTAAAAAGCATAGATGCGGTGAAAGAGGGCACATAGAAGTTTATTATTTTGTTTGTAATATGACGTCATATTTACTAAAGACTTAATAAAGTTAATAAATTTGCTAACACTTTGTGACATTTAAATTCTTCTAAACTAGTTATTTCGGTCTGCCTGTGGGAAACATTTAGAGACAAATTAAAAAAAAATGTACACAAAATATTACAACCTCACGATTCAGTTTGGTAAGGATTAAGCCATACTACAGAGAAAATTAACTATAAAAGAACCTTAATTGTCCTCAAAGGTTACTTGGTTTTATTAAGACGCTGACAAGGATTTTACAGCTTTAAAGCTAAAGTCAAATTGATTTTTATTGTTTCTAACTAAAAAACGACCATAGCATCAAACTAAATCAAGGTACTATCAACCTACATGTTACTTATAAAAACTTAACACATATTTATTTGGTCACAGGGCTGCATTTTAAAAACATAATACTTTAATTGATTGTCCTCTAACTTCATTTAAATAACTTTTTTTATATTTAAAAATTCACTATATTATATTAGCGCTAAATAAGCAATACAAATAACAATGTAATATTCATAAAAGGGAAAAATGCTATAGCTACAACTAAAGTAGAAAATTAATTACATTTTTATTGAGTCCTCACACATGATAATAATATTTAGTAGCACAAAATTATCTAATTGGCAAGAGAGGTGAAAAAAAGTTATTTTTGTGGCATAATTTTTCAACCAGCTACAACTCCGCATTACCAGCACACAACCAATACAAGCTTATTTAAAAAAAAAACACGGTTCACTGCTTTGTCTTTCCACAGAGCGATCTTATTCGTATGTCGACTGCCATAGCGTAAACATGAATACAAACAAGCTTACTGGTTTAGTATTTTTAATGCTAGATCTAGCACTTTTTTCTTATTCAGTAAAAAATATTTACACAAAAATGACAAATGCTAGTTTAGCACTTTTTTATTATAGTATGGCACAACTGACAAAGTAAATCTAGCACTTTTCTTCTTTATTTGTAGAACATTTCAGCATTTTGTTTTTTAACGACTTAGCATTATTAATATTTTATCAAATGGCAACAATTTTGGGCTCATTTTGAAATGTGAAATGTGTAGACTGAGAGACAAACATCAAATGAAAACAAAATACACTAATACAGACAAAGCTGTGTACACGTAAACATATTATGCTGGTTAATATTCATCCCGAGTGTTTTGAAAAAAAAAACAATAATTGTGCGACTAAATCTCATTTGTGACGGCTCATTGATATAAAAGAATACTCACGTCACGTGAACCGTCTAGACGTATAAGTGTTATTACTCAATTACATATGTGTAACAAGTATACGCCACGATATAACTAATAATAACGTCATAATACTTACTCTTATCATCGGCATTGCAATAGTGTTTATTATTTAAATTTCTGGAGTAATCGCATCCTTTTTTGCATCTAATGTGCTTTTAAAGAGCTACAAAGGATGTATAGTAAATTTCACGACTACATAAATACTTTAAAGATTTTAATTTTAGGCAACTTAAACAAAAAAAATACAGATATTAAGGTGGCTGACCAAAATAAAACAAAATCTCTTTAAAGTATATGCAATTCAATTTCCGAACTAGAACAGGACAACTAAAACAAAATACAAATGCAAATTCAAATAAAATATATCAATCAATAATTAAAAAGCAATTAAGTAAGAGAAGGAGCACGTATCTTCTTTTTAAACTCTTTTAAAGGCATTTCATTGAAGTATCTAATTACTTTTAATCATAAAACATATAAGTAGAAAAATATTATCTATATTTTAATTCACAAAGGGATTTTTGGCTTAATAATAAATATAAAAAAAGTTTATTGCTTCTAGCGTTTATACATATGTATACATAAATATGTACATAAATAAATGCTTTTCACGATAAGAGTAAAAAAAACAAAATTTATTACCAAAAAAAATATTAACTCTAGAAACAAAAGACATGTAAATTATATCTAGAAAATTTTTTTCGCAAATAAAGTTATTAAAAGAAGATCTAAAAAATATATTTTTAATGAAAAAAATTTTTTATTCTTTTTCCCTTTGTTTATTCCATCGCCTTAAGGTTTTGCTAAAGTAGATAATGTATAGATAATTACAAAGAGAAAAGCTTCAAACAGGACTTCATCCTTAACAGTTTAAAGCTTCAAATAGGACTATATTCTTAAGAGTTTTAAGCTTCAAACATGTCTTTATTCTTAAAAGTTTAAAAGGAGGAGTAAGAAAAGATTACACCCGGAACATATTAGATGGCTACATTTGAAAGCAGCTTGTGATCGAGTGTATTAAAATGCATGAAACAAATTTTATTTTATTTTCTAAAATTTCATTTATTTCAATTTTTCCATTGTTTTGTCCTGTAGGCCACGTAAAGATATGAAGACTAAAAACAATTTTTATGATTTTAATTATTGTTATCTGCGTTGTTTAGGATTAAAATATTTATTATATTTGAGATAAAACTTTTTCATGATTTCAGTTGGTACTTTAATTATTATAAAGCAAATCAGATAAAATGTGTTGTCGTTATTCAAAATTATAAAAACAAAAGTTTTTTTAATAAAGTATAAAAAACATTTCTGTTTGTATGTGAGTAGGCATTTAACGCTTAAAACATGCATTCTATTTTAAAAAAAAATTATATACAACTTATAAACGTGATTACATAGAGATGTGCATAATATTTTAAACAATTATTTGTATACCGGTTCAATATTTTAAGGGTTATATGGGTTAAGAGCTGCTACCAAATTTTAAAACAAATTTCCACTACTGGCAGCCCTGCTTAAAAGAGTAACAACGCAGCAGGCAATGGTTGGTATTCAATAGGATTAAAAAAAAGTAATACATAAATTGTATTATATTCTGATACCAGAATTCATTATTGTTTACAAAGTCATAGGAAAACAATTAATTATTTCTATGTGATGAGGTAGGCAAGTGGCACGTGAAACAGGGAACCAAATGCCAATTACAGATTGTGCTTGGCAAAGAACTACATCCTACTGAAGGTGATCCTGTATTTAAAATCGAACATGGCAGAACTTGAGTAGACGTTCAATAAAAGCTTGTAATCCTAGATGTTATTAGTACCGTAACTATAGGATAAATTGCATTACGTTAGTGTGTCGATCGCCTTCGGCAAAAATCCGATTGTATTTTTAATAATATACAACAAAGGGCTCTTTAAAAAAATAATAAATAAAAAACTAAATATATGTATGTATATCTTTTAAATAACGAATACATACTTATGTACATATATCATTCGACTCTGTAAGTTAATACCTGTTAAAACCGGGAGTTTACTATAAGCGTAAAAGAGTAACAAAAAATAGTTTTATCTATTAATATAAAGCATTATATGTAAGCAATATAAATAAAGTTTAATTACAATGGTTTTTATAGTCAGGTATTTAATGAAAATCAAATCGATTTGAAAACTGTTGTTTCTAATTTTAATTTTTGTTTATTTGCTTGTGCTTTAAAATCAATTTTAAATTCATCACACTCTTATAAAATGAATGTTTTCAAATCGATTTAGTTTTTATTAAATACTTAAATATTTAGGTGTTTACAATTCTTAACCATTGTGTAGTATTTTCTTAAAATTATTTTTCGTTCTACTCTTGTGTACAGCTAGTGTTTGACCTTCTTCTGGGTAAGAGATTTATTTACGCAAGAAGTTGGTATTTGGGTTTTCATTTTACTACATGTTAACATTTTAAATACTTCTACATATAAATATTATTGTTTATTTACTCCTTGTTGTTCCTTGTGTTAAGCAATTTTATAAATATATAAATATGTGTATATGTATCTACAAAGACTATTTTTTTCTTGATGTTATTTCATTATTTTTCCCAACATTAAAAACTTTTCCATTTATTTCAACTTGATTTTAATTTTGTTTTATTAAACTCCATATGTTCAAGAATGGGTGTGTGTATGTGTATGTGATCCGTAATACAATTTCATTAAATTCCCTCTTTGTTGTTGCTGTTGCTATTATCTATTGCGTTTTTAATTTTATCGTTGGTCTTATTCATTGTTTTGCTCAAAGTGCGTTTATTTTTTGATTTTTTTTTTGTTTCTTTGCTTTAAGAGATTTTTGTTGTCAAAAAGTGATAGACGAGTGGTAGATAAATAAATACAAAAAAATAATGAAAATCAATAAAAGAGCATTAGAAATAGCAGTGTAAACACCATTATCATAATTAAATAACTGAAAGAATAAAATACCGCTTTTTAACAATACGAATAAAAAAATTGGTTTTACTATTTGTTTTTTTTTTACAATAATAAAAATACGAAAGTATCTTATAAGAGTTGTTTAAGATTTATCTGAAAAGGACTTATTATTGTAAATTATTGTATTACAAACTTCAATTTGGACATAGTGAAATAAAATATATTTCCTCTTCTTAATATGTCAAATATACAAATTGACAAGTAGCAGCACCCAATTAATTTGTTTAAATATATTTAAATAAGTTTGACAATTTCATTTTTATTGTTGTTTTTTTCAATTTCATTACATTAAAATTTTAGCGAAATAATCCAAGCATAGTTGGCTTAAAAGCAGGATATATTTTTCGATTTTAAATTTAATGGTTACAGTAAGCGCCTAGTGGTAAAAATTGTACTGACATTTTTAAAATCAATTAGATGTGCTTTGTTAACCTAAAAACCTTATTAGGCAGAAGCCAAAAAAAAAAATGAATTGTTAAAAATCTTAGTTTTATAATAGTAATATAGAAATAACCATATTATACAAATAACATAGCTGTCTAATGGATATTTTTTAGCTAATGTACAGCTCTTTGTGTACCATTAGTTAAGCCACAAAAATCATTGGTTGACTTATAACTGTAAATCTCCCCTAAGAGTGCTATGAATGACTGTGCTGAATTGTATATACCCCTCAGCAATGGGTAGCTGATATTTAAATTGTAAAAGCAAATGTTTGTGAAATAATTTTAGACTGCATTTTATATATTTTGGAAAGTAAAAATTTGGTTTCGGGCAAAGTTTGAAAACAATATTATTCATGGTTTAATATTATACAGGGTGTTTGCTGGCAGATTTATATTTTCAAACTTAAAAAATTGATTGTAATAATTGACACAAAGTTTTATTAAGAGCATAAGACGATAAAATGAAAATGCGGATTTTATTTTTTTAAAGAGTAAATCATCCAAATGTCTTCTGTTGAGTTGAACACACTGTTCAGAACGGAGCCTTGTGTTCTGCGCCACACGCTGCAGTAAACTTGGTTAAATTGAGCTGATTTCTTGACGAATATTTTTCTTTAAAGCCACAAGAGATTAGAGATTGTCACTATAAAACCTCTCTTTAAGGCAGCCCCATAAAAAAAATCCATGGGAGTTAGATTGGGCGACCTCGGTGGCCATGGGATGTCCTCAAAGCAACTGATCAGTTTTTGGGGGAAATTTTCCCGAAGCAAATTCATCGAAGCTCTGGCTGTGTGTGCCGTCACCCCATCCTGTTGAAACCACTTGTGTGAAGAGTACAATGGATGAGCTCACTGCTTTGGCAAAAAGAGTTCCGTAATCATGCGTCGATAATTTTCTCATGCGTGGATAAGGCACACTAAACAGTTACCCTGGGGCAGTGCAATGGTTTTTGATGTTTCAATCGAGGATTGCGGGTTCTTGGAGCGGCAGTTTTGCTTATTGACGTGGCCGTTTAAGGGAAAATGATCCTTGTCGCTCCAAAAAATTGGATTTACAGTGCGAAAACGCTCCAACATCGTTTTACAAAAATGTTTGCGTAAATCAAAGTCACTTACTTTAAGTTCTTGAAAGATTTGAATTTTAAAAGAATGGAACTTCAGATCCTTTTTTGAACTTTCATGACTAATTGCTCTTGGAAGTCCCAGAGAGCAGCTTCTCTTTTCCGTATTGAAAGTCACGGATTTTCACGTAAACTGCTTTCAACCAGTGCAATGTTTTCGGGAGTCCTTGAAGATCGACTGGGCACTGGCCGTAGGACATTCATAGCTGAAGCAGTTGCACGGAATCTTTGCACCCACGAATGAATTAAATTTTCACTCGGTTCATCACGTATTCGCCGAATACCGAACTATAAACAAAATTGTCCAAAATGTCTGCACAGTGAACGCGCGATGCTCACTTGACCACTGCAACACCGATAATTTCAACGGCGCCATTTTCTTTCCGCAACATTTATTACTTTTGAAGTAATCGTATTTAAAAATATAAATTTGCCACCAGACACCCTGTATAATATATGGTAGATGTGTCTGCTAGTCTACTCTGATCCTATTAGCCAGTAGTACGTTTATATTGTTTACTAATAATGACTTTCATTGTTCTCCAAATATATTACTAATGATATTTCCTGTTATGGAAAATGCAACCCGCTACTCTGATTGTATACATTTTATAGATCCCCACATTTATTATAAAATATTTTCCTTTATAAAAGAGGGGCCATGTTTCCTGCTCTAATTCTACCCATTTTTCCTGAGTTGACAATATTTTGATTTTAGTTGTTAGAATTTTTAGTTGCAAACATATTTCGCTAATGTATTTTGAGTTATGACGGAGCAGCTTTGATGGCCCTACTTATTATTCTTTAACATGAAGACCATAATAAAAGTTTAAAGTCATTAGAATCTGAAGGTTTCAAGTTATATCATAGAATGTACTTCACGGGCCATGCTTCTTTCCTTCAATATGCCAAGACAACGAAATAAAAGTTCACGGTAATAATAATAAGTTACAAATCATTACTGCGAATTATTCAATTATCTTTATTAAAAAGTTTGAATCATTATGTACGTAACATTTGCGCTTGTTTGCCAGAGGTTTTAGTTAGAATTTAAACATAATTCTCTGCCTTACACTCGAAATGTTATAAGTCAAAAATATAACGAAAATTTTCTTAGTCCATAAATTTATTTTCATATATTTTCATTAGCCAGTTTATGAAGAGATATTTACAATTTAGCTGATTCCTTCATAGTAAAATAAAAATAATTAAAAAAAAATTTCAATTGATTTTAGAATAAAAAACAAAAATGTTTTGTTAACAAAATCCCAAATAAATATTTTTCAACTAATATCAAAAACGTTAAGAAATTTTTTCAAAGAAATGTAATATTAAGTTTTATTTAGAGATTGTTTTTCAAAATCCCATTACATGTTAAAAAATAATTTAATCCACTTCATGGCAAATATCATCTTTTGGTTTTTCGATATTTAATCTTTAAAACATTTAATTTCTTTTTTCTAGTCAGTTAACCCCTATTTTTTTAAGAAATTCATAAAAAAACACAAACAGGAAAAAAACAAGAAAGGAAAACATTAAAAGAAAAACTTTTTCATTTAACTGACATTAAAAATTCTTTAAATGACTTTTTACTTGTTACGCCTATTTAAATACGCAAAACCTAAAACAAGAGGAGGAGATAGAAAAAAAACATTTTTTTCAAAAACTTTTTTATATGGTTCCTTTAAGAAAAGAAGCGAAGAAAAAATTAAAAAGTTTCCACATATTTTTAATCATTTTCAAACTTTATTTTATGGCTGCAGAAACCGACTGTAATGATGGTGATGATTTGAAAATAAGTAAAACGAAAATGATAAAAAAAGCAAATTAATGAAATTTCCAAAAAAGTAACACACAATTGTTAAATTTTGTTTTGTTTATAAGGAAGAGTTAATATCTTATTATTCCATTAGAATATTAAATAAAAATCCTAGGAAATCCCTTTGCATTTCTATTCCAAGAAGACAATAAATTTTTCAATGAATTTGAAATCATTGTGAAGTTTTGATCTCATCTATGGATTCTAATCCTTGCAGTCTTTTCTCTTTTTTTTCTTTTTTATTCATGTTGTGTTGCTAGAATCAAAAATCTAATATTTTCTTAATTTATTAGTCGAAAGACAAGTGTATCATATCATCACTTTGTTAGTTTTTCCCATTAATATGAATTTATATTTATGTGTGCGTGCTTTTCCTTTATTTGGGTTTCCTCTCCTTCATTTCATTTGAAACCTACAATACATCAATTGTACTTTTGCAAAAGTACGTTCATAGAAAACATTTTTATTGCAGCAGACAAATCACTTGGCAAGTGTCAATTGCAGTTTTATTATGAAATGCACAGTGGTGTCGATTGCAAAATATTTTGCTTTATACCTTTACCACCAACCAAAAAAAATAAATAAAAAATATAGACTCAACAAAACATTAATATTTATATTTCTTGTGAGCTTCTGAGAAGAATGGTATGTGGAAATCGTTTTTATTCAACCGAATTAAATGAAATTTGTCGAAGTGTTTAAGATTTATACAAACAGTTAATAATAAATATTAGAAGAAAAAATTGTAGAAAAAAATGTAAAACAGAAACCATAAACAATCCATAATCTTCAATTTTTCAATATTTTCACGGAATAACATGAAATTTGGGCACAAAAATATAATTGTTCTTTTTAAACCGTTTATTTCATAAGAAGTTAAAAAGATCATGTTTGCTTAAAAAAAGTGGAACTCAGTTGATTTTTTTATTTTTTAAGAGCTGAGGGCTTTAAAATGTAATAAATCAGAGAAAAATATTTTTAATATCCCAGAAATAGGCTTTATTTCAAAGGCGCTATATAGCCGCTCTTGCTATCACGTATGTATATGACATAATCTGGAGTTTACATTTTTTACACACTAAATCGGATTCTGTGTCAGCAATAGCACTTAAAATGTTGGCTTCCAAGTTCTCAATAGTTTTTTACTTTAAGACGTCGACAAGCGACTTTTTACCAGAGAAACAAATTTAACGGGCTTAAATCGCACAAAAGAGGGGCCAGTTATCAGGTCCATGTCGTGAAATTAATCGGTCTTCACATGTTTTCTTCAGTAAATAAATTGCATCGTGCGCTGTGTGGCGTATTTCTGTTTAAGAGAAAATATCTGTAACATTCATTCCTTTCAGCGGCAGCACGATAAAAGTAGTACCGCAATTACAGTTTTTTAAAGACATATGAAAAAAAAATTCCACCGCCTCCATTTGACCTTAAGCCCAAACTTAAGTGTAAAATTTTATTTAACAAATTTTAAAATTCCTTTATACGAAATTCCAGATTTATTTCCTTTTCTTTAAAAACTATCCACTGTTTACTATAGCTCTCTTAGTAAAAGTGATTGTTATTGAGACTCTGTTGGTTTTGTTGCTGATGGAAATAAGAGTGATGGCAAAAGTGACAGTGACAATGATGAAGATGGTGATAATGATGTTTCATTATTTGAGTATAAAGTCTTTCAATATCAAACTATGAAGACTATAGACTTGATTTTCAGTTATTCTTCTTTCTTTTCTACTAAGCAGTGACTTAAGCTCCATACCATGTATAAGAATAAATTTTAATAGGTATGTATATATATATATATGTGTGTGTGTGTGTGTGTGTGTATGTGTGTTTATGTCCCTATATAGATATCAACTGATTGACAACATTCGTATTCCCATTTGAATATGAATACAGAAACATTTGCTTTCGAATGCATATTCATAAGAATATACCCACGAGTAACTCTTGAACTTTGGTAATTTCTTTCTACATTTCTTCGTACAAATACTTTGCTTTTTTTTATAGTTTTTACTTGATACAAAAACGTATCATTTGGGTACACAGCCTTGTACTAACATTCTTGTATAATTTTTTTACAGCCTACACCGTCATCGAAAAATAGATATTATGTTGATATTTTATTGGCAAAATATTGAAAGCAAAACTAATAAAAATTTTAAAGCCAAAAATAACAGAGAAGATAGTGTTGAGGTGCTGTTCGACAAATCTGAAAAAAAAACCTAAAACAACTAAAATAATAATAATCCTTTATGACAAGAGGACAAAAGAACTTGCTTTAGATGACAATTACTATTCACTGTCACTTAAAATTCGATAAGTTTTTAGCTAAAATGCATGAAACAATCATGAAAAAGTTTTAAATGATGACATAACTGCTTTAATATGGATTTTTTGTGTAAAAAATGAATGTATTAGTTTTTAAAAAAACAGAAGTATTTTTCCTTAAAAATCAAAAAATGTTAAATTTTTACTTAAGCAACACTGTTTGTTTTTTATTTGGCACTAATGCACAATCATTTCACAATAGTAGCACGAAATACAAACTTTTTCTCCTAAAAACTTATACATATTAAAAGTATTGCAATGGAAAGATTTTTTGATGATTTTCTCCTAAACTTTCAAAAACTGATAAAAAGTTTGAAAATTAAATCATGTATTCAGTAAATTAGTTGCACATATTCATAGTTGTTATAGGGTATTATATGATCAAACATGATCAGTACTTTTTTTGTTGCATATTTTAGGTCCTTCTAAAAGTTTTCTTCAAAAAATTTTAGTTTTTAGGGTTAAAAAAAGATTCTCTTTCTGTTTTGATGATTTTGTTACTGCTGCTTTCGTTGTTGTTGTGAGTTCATTTCATTTTTATTCCAAGTAAATTACATTTGCATAGTTTTGCGGAAATCTTGCGTATATCCTTTTCTTTTCCGTACAAAAAAAAAGCAACTGATATCACAACAATGTACATCTTATGAGAAATACCCTGTAATGTCACTAGTCATTTTTAAATATGATTATATTGAACGTAATTTTTTGTAGCTAATAACTTGTTTGTGGTAGCGATAAATAGTTTAAAATAGTATTAATTTTATGCACTGCGGAATAACCACAAGAGTGTTAAAATAAAACATAAAAATGTTTAAGTTTGTATGTACTAAAATTTTTTTTACAAATGGGCGGTTTAAACTTTATGAATTTACGTACGTGAAAATGTGAGAGAAATTTCAACAGTTTTCTTTTTGTACTTACATTATTTATTAGATTCGTATAAAAATGTATTTGTCCACACAAGCAGTTAACATTTTTGCATTTCCACATGTTCACATATTGAAATTCTGTTCATGGAATTTTATTTAAAATGAAAAATGAAGATACAACCAACTTTAAGTCGAAAAGCGAAAGATAATACCCGCCCAAACTCCAAACACTAGGCAACAGAAGTTCCTTGGGTTAACAGTAACCAAATAAAATTATCATAAAAAACAACTTTTACAGTTTTCAAATATGCATAACTACAAAAACCGCTTACCCGCTTATGCATACACATACATACATATTTACATATGTATACGATTATATTTTTGAACATATGTATGTATGAGTTAATTTGCGTATTTAGTAAGAAAAAATTTTCGATAAATTCTATATTATACCCTTCACCACAGAAGGCAAGAATATATATAAATTTGTCATTCCGTTTGAAATTTCTACAATATTCATTTGCGACCCATTAAGTATACGAGCCAACCATCCGACTATACTACTCCCTATATGGACTTTGATAGAAGGTTCAAGGTTCTAATTCCCTACAGAAGGGAATAGTGTAGGGGCAACCTGAAAGGAGACAATGGAATCACTATGGACTATGGACACAGACGGCTCTTAGCCGGGCTGTGGAGTTGGATTCGGTGTCTACTCCGAGGAACTCGATATAAATGTATCATACCGTCCGCCAAACGAATGCAGCGTATTTCAGGCTGAAGTATTTGCGGTTTGGAAGGCCTGTTGGCAGATGGTTGATTTGGATATTTGTGGGATTATCGATATCTTTGTTGACAGTCAGGCGGCCCTTCTTTCACTGTTACATTCCTTTTAGTGGGGCAATGCAGGAAAGAACTGTCTAGGATATGTCAACTGTCTGACATTACTCTAATCTGGGTCCCTGCGCATAGGGGCTACTATGGCAATGAACGGGCAGATGAACTAGCCAATAAACGAATTGCTTTGGATGTCTCCAGTGCGTGTCCAGTCGCAACGCCGATGGGAACCATAAAAAGCAGCATCTTCAGTCACTTTCTCGGCAAAGCTGAGAAAAGGTGGTAAAGTATGGACACATGCAAGATTGCCAGGCGTATGTGGCTCTGCTTTGATATCAAGCGTACGGAGTAACTCATGAATCATGGTCGGAAGGACTTATCAAGGTTGCTTGCGATACCTAAACCAAACCAAACACAGTGTTGTTGTTCAAACCAAACACAGTGCACCTTCGTTTGCAACAGATTTGCTTAAGAGCTCTTCACTCAATTGACTGGTTTCTTTTACATTACTTTATCAGTCTAACTGCTTTTCAGTTCAATTCAATTTTTAGTTTATATGATTTTCCTGTTGATTTTACTTGTGGCAAATTTTGCGTAAATATTTATTCCATTTTTGTATTTGATTGGAAAACCAAAATTGCTTCAAAATGTATCGCAAATACATATGAAAATCTAATTATTTTGGTAAGTGTAATGTCAAATACAATTGAAGTGACAGAAAAGTAAATATAAAAATGTGGGGAAAAAATTGATTTGGTATAAAATTGACTTGTGTTTGATTTATTTGCACATAAAAATATTCAATATGCAAGTGTACAGATGTGGTTTGAATATGTACATGTGTATGTATGTACATACATATGTATGTGTATATGTTTGAATATACATATGTTTGCATATTATTGAACACCACAATATACATACATACATACATTTGTATGTGCATATGTACATATGTATGTATGAAGGTATAACATTGATTAACGATTCTATAGCATCCCTTGGAAAACAATCGAATTATTTGGAATATAATTTTAAAGATGTTTATTGCAATCAGACACAAATTTAGGATTTGATCGACATTTTGCGCTGAACAAATTGTTCGTAAAATCATCTTATATTTCATCTATTTTTTTTTTTCAACATATTCCACGTATTTAACATATCCTTGCAGCCTCCACTAATGTTTTCATACTAACCATTAACACCCTTATTGTTATAATAGTTCCTTGCTTTTACTCCCTAGTGCAGTTAGAATCTTCATTTCTGTTTATTTCTCCGAAACGAGAATTCGCTTAGCCATGAAGAGTAATTTTTGGAGGCTTCCAGCAGACATTAGTGTCTATATTTTATAAAGGCCGCCCCACGCTGCTGATTCTAACTAAATATCTCAGCTCAGTTTTCTCATACTCCCATCTATATTGTTTATATTTTTTGAATCAAGACATCTTGATCATCCTTTCTCTTCTTTCTAGGTCGTAGACTTGTATTGTTTTTTATTTTTTTGATTAGGCCCTGGCTGTAGAATTGCTAGATATGCGGTGTTCTTTCTGTAGTGGCTTGGCGATACTCCTGCGCGTAGCAATGGCTCCTCCAAAAGCGATCGTAATCGAGTTTTTTGGCCGCAATGCGAACTAAGTAGGGAATATGCACTCACTGATCATCTATTAAAGACAGTTGATTTTTTTATAATTTTTTTTAGCGATTCTGTTTCTAACTGCAAATGTAAAGAAACATGTACCAAATTTGCCTACCAAACAACTAGGTATTAGTATGTTGCATCTAAGCTCTTCTTTTTTGGGGCTCTATAATATTAAACGAGCTCTCCTTTCGCTCTTTTATTCAATGTTAATAAATATAAAGGATGCTATTTATACCCATTTTTGCTCCTACACATTTTTGTAGAATTTTTTTAAAATGTAATAAATTAAAAAAATAACTTAATATTTTAAAAAAACTTTAATTAAAAATTAAATGGTTTAGTACTTAAATAAAAAATATTTGCATAATATTTTATTCATAAATTACAAAGAGAATGCATATCTGTTTTCTATCAATTAAATTCCATAAAATCTTTAATGCTAACCCACACAACATTTAGATATTAATTTAGTTAAATTTAAATCAAATTGATTTAAATATAAAAGAATTTAATTTTTGTTAGTTTAGCTTAAACCAATTGCATCAGAATATAATACTGTTTCTGTTATATCATCTAAAATAGTACAAACATACATGCATATGTTTGTTGGTGCTAAACCAACTAACTAGAAAACTAAACATATCAAATGCTCATCAGACTGTTTGTTTAAACGTTATTTTGTTTCCTATTTTCGTTTGTTTGGTTTTTTCTATTTCTATGAATTTAAATCACTCGTATTACCAGTATAACAATGTTTTAGAATATTCAACAAAAACAAACAAACATCAGTACAAATAACATTAATGAACGAAAACATAAAAAGCTCTTTTGTTAAGTTTAAATTGAAAATTATTTTTTGTTTTAAACAAACAAAACACATGCATAAATATGCAAGTAAAGGTGCATGCATTTATGTGGTTTATATTTATGTACATATGTATGTGTGTATTAGGGTAGTACAAGAACTGTTTAAAACGGTAAAATTATAAACAATGGTTTTTGACTAATGTTCCCAGTTAAGGGACTAATACTGAAATTGGGAACTCAAATTTTAATTTGGGTCCGGAAATTCATTAGAGGTAAAACATTATTGCCAAATAATACTAATTGTCTCCAGCCGCTCTCTTGGCAAAGCAACTTAAGCTACACACAGCGATAATAGTAGATACTGTGAACAAATAGAATTATAGGACATCTAGTCACTCTCTCGCTGACTATTACACTTCTGAACATTTTCTCTGTAGAAGATTCGTCTTTCTTATTTCGGAAGTTACCTCTGCATGATTTGAGAACGGATCGAAGAAGGGGGTATCTACATTGCAAATTGTTTTCGATACTACAGACAGTCAAGCCCCCAGTAGGTTATTGACTGATGATGTCTACCCGATATGTCGCTATGATTCTTTTAGGACTAACAGGAAATAATATATGTCTGCTCGATATTACAACTTGTCCGAGAGTTAAGGAAATGTTTTAACTGTATTGCGTTGCCGCTGTGGAAACATGAAACCAATGCTGGCAAATGTGTTGCCGATGAACTTGCCGGAAGTGGCACAAACTTATTAACGAGGTGACCGACTACTACAGCTTGTAGAGGCATGACAGATGGATCAATGCCGTGGGCACAATATAAATTAAAAAACAAATTTTGGAGAAAAAATCTTAAAACGCTGGAAACCCTTTGTCTGACTGCAAAATTGAGCATTTGAATTTCTAAATCTCTCTTAATAATTTAACCTCCTATAAAATTTTTTTTAATTGTTTTACTCAGCAGCAACTCAGGATTCAATTAATTTTTCAACTCAAAATATCTGCATACACGAAGACATTATATATAATAGCTTAAACAACGAAAATGGTTGTGAAACAATATTTTCAACACAATGGTATTGTTTATTTAATTAAAAGTAAAAATGTATATATTGCTGGAAAAGAGCAGTTTTATTATTACATATTGTCAAACAGAAATGTATCATAAACAATTGCAGAAATTTAAATTTTGTTTTCCTGCTATATAAAATAGTTTAAATTGCCATCATTTTGAGTACAGGAAAAAAACCTAACAGCATAGCATTAACAAAAACTAAACACTGCACGAAAAAAAATTATTTTCCATTTTAAGCATTATTTAAAAAAAAATAAAATTTGGATGCCGACTTTCGAAAATTTTTAAACATGGTTTTTAAAAAGGATATATTTAAAAGCATAATAATTATATTTTAGTTAATTGAAATTTGTTTTTAATTCCCAACTTATGGGAACTCTTCGTTTAACTTTTATTCCTAGAGATTTTTAAAAAAATTCTTTAATTTCAAAAAATATCTGACAACTTTTTTACGATAATAAAATATTCAATAAATTATGGATTATGAACAAAAAGCACGCGTGCACCTTAAAACATTGTTAACATAGTTCAGGGGTCAAATTACGGCATTCGTTATCGGTCGAAATTGTGTTCGATCAATCGAGTTTTCTTTACATTTGGTAAAGGAATTCCAATTAGAATTTTTTATTTTCGATCGATATCAAATGCCGTAATTTGCCCCCAGAAAAACTTTGTTGATAAACAAATTGGTTTTTTTTATCTTTTTAGCTGATTTGCAATACTAAACAGCGTCTGGAATTTTTTTATATATTAGGAAATTTTTATTTGTTAAAATTAATTCTTTTGAACGTGATAATGTTTTCACCGGACAGAAGAACATGGCCGAAAAATGCTAAAAAAAAATACAAGTACCAAAAATATAAATAGTTTACTGCTTGGTTGCTCATTTGTACGGATCGACAAGATTTTCTATATCGTTTGCCACCATTAGCAGTGGCAAACTAGTAAGAGCGTTATATTCGGCTATACCGAATC
>NDXZ01065073.1:0-21673 GCA_003055125.1 Paykullia maculata | reverse complement strand
TTACCACCACTAAGTATCTAGTTAGCGCCACAACCATTAGCTGTCAAAAAGATATGGCAGCCTTTTAAGTTAAAACTTGGTTTGTATTCGGTATACTTAATCGAAGCAGTAGACGCTGTTTTCACCAAATTCGAAAAACAAAATATACCAACATAATGTATTTTTCGAGAACTAAACATCTAAAACATTTTTTAGTATTTGTGAATTTGTACGATTGTGAGACGACGAACACAAACACTATCTACGTGAACGTACCGAACTATTTTAGCGTACGCCTAGTGGACATTAGTGTTTTGGTTGTGAATTTTAAGGCGACAAAATATATACATATTTTTTTTCTCAATAAAAAGTTGAATTGTAAATACACAACCGGTACGCTAAAGTACACTACGCGTGCGCTAAAATAGTTCGGTACGTTATCGAAGTTTGATTTTTCATGACAAAAATGAAATGCCTAATAGATAAAAAGAAAAACGTTATTGAAATTGAAAACAACGCTATTACATAACAAAGAAAATTAGATAACTTTCTAAAAACAAACTATTTGTAAACAAAACTTTATATGTATGTATAAAACTATTGCAATAATTTCTAAAAAAAATGTTATTAAAAGAAATTTTGTAAAACAGAAAATTTATCAAAAATTTAATGAAAAAATTTTCTGTTGAAAAAATTTATTTAAAAAAAACTCTATAAACATAAAATGTATAGAACTGATTTATAAATATATCAAACAATTTTATATCAAAAAGAAAATTTAAAACATAATTTCTAATCAGAAAATTTATTAAAAACAATTTTTTTAAGAATTTTCTATAAACTTAATAACTGTATTAAAATTATACTACATATGTAATACATATGTATTACAAAATTGGAAAAAATATTTTTTTATATAAAATAAAAAACTATTAGGAATTTTCATAAAAAGAAAATTTTAATAAACAGAATAGTATTAAAAGAATGTAATATCTGTATGTATGCATCAACTACCCTATAAGCTGACAATTATTTAAAATGTTCTCTATAAATAGAGTTTATCATAAAGTGTTATATGCATTTATGTATATTAGGGTACAAACATACAATTTTTGAAGACACTTTAAAAACAGAAAATTAAAAAAATTAAGAAGAATTTTTCAAAAACAAAATAAAAATCCATTGAAAAATTTATCGAAAAATAAAAAGAAATTCCTTGTTTGTGATTAAAACTTTATCAATATCGCTGTTTTGAAAACTTTATTAATTTCGTTTGTTTTTAAAAATGCATAATCACAAAACTCTTTTTAAACAACTGCTAGCTTCAGTTACCTTTTGCTATTTTATCGTCTAATAAATTAACATCAATACCTAAATCTTTAAGCCTTTGGATGATTTCTTTGTTGTCCAAACCATTTTGCTTATTGTATTTATAATTTATGGTTAATTGTGCCTCTTCCAGGCCTTGCACATGATCGAATAGACTGCCCTGTAATTTCATATCGATATCACTTTCTTCGCGTAGAACACAAAAATATATAAGAAATATAGCCAAACTTCCTGAAATAACGTATGGTTGATACCATAGATGGTCATCGGCGCCACCACTGCGTGTGTCTTTAGCACGCCATGTAGCTGCTCCACTACCAAAGAATTTAATTGGTTCATTCTCGATCTCCTCGTCGGTTTGTTGGCGTTTAGAGGCCATTGAGGAAGGCTCAACTTTTTGCGCCATACAGCGATAAACATTTAATGCCGGCCATTTCCTGTCATTAAAAATACATACATTACGTACGTTTACTTAAATTATTTTAACATATACCTGAATTTGCTAATTTCCTTAATAAATCTTAAGTTATTCATGGTATTTTCTTTTTTTTATTTTTGCCTTAACAAAATTTCATAACAAAAACTTTTCCATAAATTTACTTTTTATGCATATGCAAGTTATTTTATGAACAGCTGTGAAGAAGAGAAACATATGGTTGGTTTTTAGTCGAAGGGATGCCAGGTGCCATAAAAATACATATATATACATATGACAGATATTAATAATAGATGGCAGTGATTGACTTTGTACAAAAGAATGGCCTTATATACTACAAAAATTCAAATTTAAAAATAAGTCATTTAGCAAAAACAAGACTGCTGGACTATAATATTATAATAACTCTACTTTTATACAAAACATCTGCCAATAAAATATTTGTGGCATTTTTATGTCATTATCCCACGTTTTTAATTAATTATTTTCTTTAGTTTAGTTAGTTTCTTCATGGAACAAACTTCTTTAACTTAAGTATATTACAAGTGTTCTTTTTTAATCCTATAAATAGGCTAAAAATAAAACATTTCAATCAAATGTATATTAGATCGTTTAGATTTTAGAAAGTTTTTTTTATATATAAAAGACGTTCGCCACAGGTGGCGAATAAATAAATTTCGTCTAAACTTTAAAGTGGAGCCCGACTAACGATTCTAATCAAATCTAAATCAACACTTAATTATTCAAATTCATGAAAAATAAAATCATTAAAGTAAAGTACATACTTTTTTATATATTAATATAACTATACTTTGTAAATAAAACCACAATTATAATTTTATTAAACTAAAGGAATTTATTTTTTTAAAACATAGTATACAAATTTAAACATATAACATTAAATAAGAATAAAAACATTTAAACTAGCAAAATAATTTTATTTGCACTGCAAAAAAAAAACATTTATTAAGGAATATTTACATTTAAATATACAAAATGGCTGTTTTTGTCGATTTAAATACATATGTATATAATTATATACATATATGTATGCATGGGTTTATACATATGTATATTCCATAAAATTATTTTATCCCATAGAATTTTCAATATATGGATGTAGTATTTAAAATTCTATAAGAACGTTACCAAAATAGATAAAACAAATAAAAATCAGATCTGTAATATTGTTTAAATTTATCAAATATGGCTGTTATTTGATAAATTCAAATATATTAAGTTGAATTATTTAGATAAATTTAAAAATAATATTAAAAGGTATACACAAATCAATAAAAAATATAACTATTTTGTTGAACTTTGTACAAGATTTTATGCTAATATTAATTATAGTGTTTTATTATTTGAAACAGTTAAAATATTTATAAAAAAAAAATATTAAGAAATCTTATAAAAGCTTTTTTCTATGGCTGTTGAAAAGAGCTTTTAATTGAAAGCTTACATTTGTCAAAAACAAAAACATCCCAATATTTTTTTATGACTGTTTAAACAATTTTGGAATTTGCTTGTAAACATTTTTAAATATTTAGAGAATTTTGAGACTTAAGAAATTTGTAATAGTTACGCATGGCTGGAGCATAAAAATTACAAAATTACAAGTAACTTGTTTAAATTTAACATATTTTCGTTTTTTTTTCTTAATTTTGTTTAATTTTAATTAAGTTTTAAAAGGAGTTTTTTTTTAATTTCTCTTTGATCTAATTAGTTTTAAAGCTTTTATCTACACTTTTGAATATTTTAAATATTTATGTACATTTTTTTTTTTAATTTTCGATAAGCATTTTCAGTTAAATATTTTAAACAATTATGTTTCAATGTTTTTTTATTATTATTTTTATAACAAAGCAAATTATTACAAATTTTTTTGGGGGGTCTTTCAATACGAATTTACTTAAATTCTCTCTAATATTATCTACACAGCATTTAATGGATTTTTCTATATATGTTTGTTAGTTTCTATTTATAATAATTACAAGAAATCTATTTCTTCGTTTATAATTTTAATTTTGTTGTTTGTGTTAGTTGAGAAACCTAAGTACGTTGTATATGAAATTTGCATTTGTTTGGCCTTGTGTCATTGTTTAATGTACAAAAGTTAATCTTATATTTATTTAAAAAATATTTTTTCAAAACTTACAAACTAATTCCCTAAATTTTGTTTTGCATGCGCATGTTTACTTGAGCATTTTTTTTTTATTTGAAAAATAAAAACTTATGTATATTTTAAGCCTAATTCTATAACGACAATTAATATAAAATATTATACTTTTATTACACATACATACATATGTACATATGTATGTATAAATGTACTATACATAATATATTTGAAATCTAGCAAATGGCTGATTTCAAACTTCTGAAGCTTCTTTGGTGTCGGTTAAGCGTACTTGCGTGGCATCTGCCGTTACGCCATTAACCGACACCTGTTGATCTCGCCACGGTGTGGTAAGTGTGCGTAGACGTTGTCTAAATGAGCCAGGCGTAGTGCACATTTTATATATGGCCACTGCTGGTATCATTATAACTGAAGAGCCTGCTATACACCAACCCAAAGCATTTGCCCAACCAGGATACTCGTACCCTTCATAGGTTAGAGGCTGATAACCGATAAGACCATAAACCGTGATAAATAATAAAAATATTGGCGCCACAAAACGCCAACAGATTTGCCAATATTTACCAGGTCTAAAGCCAATCATGTCCTTAATATCTTCACAGAAACGATTTGTACCTTTAGTAAATCTTTCAGTTATCTAACGTGTATTAAGTAACAATATCTTTCTTATACTACCATAAATCCAAGATACTGCTATGGCCTCAAAAAATACTGCTATTAAGATGGAATAGCCCGCCGCATATCGATCTAGTAGTTGAAAGAAATAAAAACCTCCTTGAGTACAGCTGGCCAAGCCCACCACAAAATAAAGAGAAAATAAGCCGGCTACAAAAATTTCACGGTTTCTTCCAATTTTCGGAAATTCATCACTCAATGCAGTAATAATGGCTTCAGAACCTCCAAACTATTAAATATAAAATTTAAAAATTAATGATTAATAATGAATAAACTTAATATTATAAAAGTGTTTTTTTTGGGACCTAATGGGGATTCAGAACCACCAAACTATTAAATTTAAAAATTAGTAATGAATAAACTAAATATTAAAATAGTGTGTTTTTTTTGGACGTAATGGGGATTCAAAATTTATGTTGGTGATTTTCACAGAAATGTTTGGGAATAAAAAAAAACAGTTTTTTCCAAAAATGTGTTTTTGGTTTTCAATATTAAATTATAAAAACTGAGAATTAATTCGTTTGTCTACTTGTCTATAAATATTTCATTATTGTATATTAAAGTTTAGATTTATCAAACAAAGTTTGGCTTAAATAACATCCTTATTCCACTTAATATATTGCTGTGATAGTATATGTGAAAGGGTCTGATTGATGTAACAAATTTTAATGGAGTTATTTTTGGATCCAAAAGTATAAATCATACTGTAAAGGTAGTTATGGCTTTTGCAAGAAAATTATACTATTCTAGTTCATTTTAATCTAATTTTTTTTTTAATTCTTAAAAAAGATATCTGCATAATTTAAAAGAATAAAAAAATAGGCAATTTGAAAATCTTTGTCTCAACTTACTGAACTATCCAGGCCTAATGTAAGCAACATCATAAAAAATATTAAAGCCCAAAATGCACTACCAGGCATGGTTGCAATAGCAGCTGGATAAACAACAAACACTAGACCAGGACCCTCCGTGGCCACATCCTCTATGTTTTGGCCAGATTTATGAGCCATATAGCCCAAAACCGAAAATATCACAAAACCAGCTATAAAACTTGTAGCCGAATTAATACAACTAGTAAGCAAAGCATCCCTAAAAGAGAAAATTGTTAAATCAATATTAATTTACAAACATTTATTACAAACTTACTTGTATACATTATTATGGTATTTATTGTAAGAAGCATAGGCCAGGAGTACACCAAAACCGGGACCCAAAGAAAAGAAGACTTGTGTGGCAGCATCAACCCAAACTTCTGCCTTATAAATGGCATCAAAGTTTGGATTTAAATAGTATTGTATGCCCATGGCAGAGCCAGGCAGTGTTATGCCACGTATCAGCAATATGAGTAGAACGGCATAGGGAAATAAGGCAGTAAACCACACCACCTTACCTGAGGTACTAATACCCTTCCACAAGGAAAAATAACAAATTAAATAAACCACTAGCAGACACGCAGCCATATCCCATTTGATAGTACCCAAATCGTGAAGACCCTCACTTTTATCTAATTCTAAAATATAGCGACTGCAATAAAATTAAAATTTAATAAAATAAATTATATTAAAAAAATAAAAAAACTTACTTAAAATACTCCGAGGCTGCTGATTGAAAGCGCTCACTGGGTGCCACCGTTGTTAAATTTGAAAATGTTACATTTAGTTCGGAGGTAATTGTTGAGTTCATAAAAATATCGCTTATGTTTCCCGGTAAAGATTGGACCTCAGCCTGTTGCTCAAACTGTAATAAAAGAATATTTTATAATTTAATCATTTTCCGAGTGAAATTGACGATGATAAAAGCTAAAGAACAAATATTTAGAACAACTCTTATTCACTATAAAATAAAAAGTTTGTTTATAACGTTATTCTTACCGGTTTACAATTGTCTGTATTCCAATAGTTCGAACATGATGTCCATGGCAATGAATTGGTAAATGATGCAAAAAAGAATCTTAATGACCAGGCTATTATAACATTATAATAAAAATCTACATAAAATGCTATTAGAACCACAGCATAACCGATTCCTAAAAAAGGAAAGTTGAATTTTTAAAACTTTATTCAATCGTATAGAAAATGTTTAAGATATGTAAGTATATATGTATGTATGGACTTAAGTATATCGGTTTGATTTCGTATAAACATTTTTTTAATTATATTTGTACAAACCTTTGAATAACGGCACCAATCGTCCCCAGCAGGTAATAGCACCTTTACGATTATGTTGACCTAAAGCTAATTCCATATAAAATAGCGGTATGCCACCAACTAGTAACATAATACAATAAGGTACAAGGAAGGCACCTAAAATTATAAAAATGATAGCCGATTACAAAATTAACGAGTAATATTGTTTTTCAGAATCAAAATTTTGTGGGAAAAATTGTCACAAGTAACTAAAATCGTTTTTCTAAAAAGTAAATGGTAGCCAAAATATTTTAAAAACATCCTTATATATTTGAAAATTGAAGTAATAAATCCAAAATCTATTCGCTAACAGTTGTAGATAAAATTTTTTATTTAATTTGAATCTTAAATATTTTTTAGTTAACCTTTGCAATAACTTTAATATTAGTCAACAATTTTGAAATAGACATTTTGTATTATAGGAATTTTTGTAGATAAAATGATAATATGAATATAGATGAATATTCTTGTATCAAAAAACAAACAAAAATCTTTTATGTAAATTCTCTATTTATTACCAAATTTACATTAATTATTTATTTACACGCACAAAAAAAAAACAATTGCGACTATAGCTACGTAACATTATTACAGGTTTTTATTGTTTCTATGATTGCAGCCACCATATTATTCTTGAAAGTGCTTTAATTATATGAATGATTACAATAACCAATTTTATAATTGGACTAAATATTGGTGTTTTTATAGTATATGCTAATCCAAATCTGATTGTTAAATTAAAGTGACCCAACTTAAAGATCTAACTAACTAACTAACTAGACTAGTGTGCTTTCCAGTCGTGGTACTTTTTTACGGCTCTCAGTAGTTAGAGGCATAAATGCTTCGTGATTTTTTTTAAGTTTGCTCTTCGGGGTAACTCAAAAAGCAAAAAGTTTCTGATTTGCTTTAATTATCTATATGGTTAAGACAAACATACATATAATTGATTCTTATCACCCTAAATAAAATTCGCATTGGCTTTAAAGTTATCTAATTACACTGTGCGACAGTGAAAAAAGTACACATATTTGACTATATAGGTTCGATAGTACTACTTGAGCGGAGTAAAACCCTCGCTAATTTCATAGGCCTCAACATATTGGGAGACTTGGTGAATTTTGCGAAAAATGGTACCAAAACCTTTTAGCCAATAACTCATTTAAACTTGGTGATAGCGTTTTGATGTCTTTAACAAAGTTGTAGGTGGGTGTCTAATGAAAAAAAAAAATTTTTTGTATATTTTTTAAGAAAATGCAAAAAAAAATTGAATTTTTTTTTACTTTTTTTAGCATAGCTCACAGAAATCTTTATTTTTTCCCGTACTGTTTATTTGATATATTTAAAATATACTTGAGACCCCTTTCGTCTATATCTAAAAAATCAAAATTTTTTCTTCAAAAAACGGTGTTTTTCACAAAAAAAGGCAATTTTTGCTAAGTAAGTCATCTGAACATGTTCAGATCGTATAGGTATATTCACAAAAGTTGTTTTGTTTTACTCTGGCTACATTTTTGTAGAAGATAGTATGGAAAAAAAGAAAGATTTCTGCGAGCTATGCTCAAAAAAGTTTGAAAAAATCCAATTTTCTTTTGCATTTTCTTAAAAAATATACAAAAAAAAATTTGTTTCCGGCGATAAAATATTCAAAGGGCTGTTCATTAGATAGCTACCTACAACTTTTTACAAGACATTTTAACGCTATGTCCAAGTCTGAATGAGTTATTGGCTAAAAGGTTATGGTACCATTTTTCGGAAAATTTACCAAGCCTCCAATATTTTGAGGCCCATAAAATTAAAATGCGAATTAATATTGCAAAATCGAACTAGGGTTTTACTCAGCTCAAGTAGTACTATCGAACTTATATAGCCAAGTCTGTGTACTTTGCAAAAGTTTGTTTTTTATCGAACAGTGTTATTGGTCACAGTTTTTTTGTCTGTGATGAGGTTTTGTGCCAATGTACATACATATGTATGAGACAATAAATACCAACTGCCCTGCTACAGGAAAAGGTATGTGGAATCAATGTCATGCTGGAAACATCTGTTGTTCGTTATGATAAAGTTAAAACGTGATACATCTCTTTTGATTTAGTCAAAAGTGGGCAAGCTTGGCGTGGTTAAATACTGATAGATTTTAACTGAAATTTAAATGAAACCAAAGAGGGCCTGAACTTTGACTTTATGGGCTTTAAAAATAAGTAGTTAAAACTACTTCTGAATTAATAGCAAAATACAAAACTCTATTTATCAAAAAACGCACCAAATTATTTTTTTATTTTTTTATAAAGAAGCTTAAGCCTGTAGTACACGTGTGACTCTGACGTGACAAAAATGTTCAGTATATCGGTAAAATGTTTAAAATAAGTTGTAGGGGCTACATGCAGTAAAACTTTTATATTACACGAAATGTAACTGAGGGTTTTTAAAGCAAAATCTTTTTCAATACAAAATGTAGCAAATTTCGCTTCGTGATGACGACAAAATTACGTCAGAGTCGCAGGCGCATGTTGCTTTTTTCATTTCGTGTACTATATGCTTTGCATGTTTATTTGTTAAATTACAAAGTCTCGTAATTATTTTTATCAGACAGCAAAAAATTTTGTTAGTTATTTAAACACGTTATTATATTTGTAATAGTTTTAGATCTAATTTAGCTTTTATTTTATTATGTATTTCGTTTTAATAATATAAATTTATTCGTTTCACACCAACTAAACTAAATGCGGAAGGGATTGTTAATAAAAAAAAAAGTAAATAACGTTAATAGCTAAAACAACGAATTTAACAGTATAAGTCATTTAAGCCATTTATAGCACTGTTCATAATTGTTTTATAATTTAAGATTTTAAAAATTTGTTCAGCGTTTTAAAATCCATATTCATATCTTTTTCTTTATTGAATGCTTTTATAATTACTCTTAACAAATTCTATTTAAAGCAATTACTGAAACTATTAGCTACGCAATCAAAGTTTCTTTTTTAACACATATTTTAAACTTAAGCTGTAAGTTAAAATATTCAAACATGGTAACTGACACAACAATTTCCTTTAACTTCCGGTCAAAATTAAAGGTGGTGGTTGTGTTTTTTTTTTTTTTGTATGTTTTTACACTCTCTCACATACAGGCACACATCTCTTTACCAATTATTGTCTTTCCTTAGGTAAGGAGCTAGGAATCATTTAAAAACAAAAAAGAAAAGAAAATACTGGAAAACTTGAATGCTTTTAAAATTATATACATACATACATAAATACATAAATACATACATATAATGATATTATGACAACAATATGGTAAAAAGTTCAGAGAATAATATCAAACATAAATCTAATTTGCTTGTTAAAACAAAAATAAAAATTATTGATAATAGTACTTGAGAGAAAGTCAGCAGCTCTCCTTGAATAAACAAAGACGTGTAAGTTAATGTAAGTAAATTTAGCACAAACACAATTATGAATGATATTTCCGCAGTTCTGATTGACATTTACGAACTCATGCTACTACATCGTATCATAACTTTTTAGAAAATTGCGAAATTAGTTGTGCTTCTCCTAAACAATGCAAAATACACCAAATTCGGTATGTTCGAAAAATTTGAGAGACATATGATGTGATTCTTATAAGAAACGTCCATGATGGTTTCACCTGCTGGCGGCATTACCAATGAGTGAAAGCAGTGCGTCTTACCATCTCCCTTGTGTGTATTGCAAGAACAGCTCGGGCTATCTAACTCCTGTTGAAGATCTGTTGAAAAGTCATCAGATCCTGTGAACTATTAAAATATTCGATGTCCGTGACTAGCATAAGCATTAACCTGTATGAACGTTCTCTTTTTTTCATATTTGATTGTTTGATGTGTTTTCAATAGGACAATCATCAATCATTCAACCAAGATTCTCTTTCCGCTATTTTTATGTCAACCAAATTCCCTACGTGTTCGCCCAGAGACCTCGATATTAACCAGACCAAAACTAGTCTTGATGGAAACTGGTCCTCTGGCACCAGGTGAGACTCTGACAAACCATAATTTTTGGTCCCTTGCGAATGTTTGCAATAACACCAAGGCGCAGGAAATACCTTGATAATTTGCACTGATTGTAATTAATTAAAGACCCGTTGAAAAAGACCCATAGATGTGTGAAACATTAAAAAATTGCCAAATTAGCAAACAAATTGTGTCAAAAGACGGTAGGTATCATCACAAGAACAAAGGAATAAGTCTCCTTCCCATCGGATACAAATATTATCCAGCGTATTGCGTAAAAGATTTAAATCTAAAATCGGCGAGAAAATTGGACAATATTTATGCAGCTTTAGACCTGGTAAATCCATCATCTACCAAATATTCACAATCCTGGAAAAGATTTAAAAAAAACAGAACGACACCTACCATCTTTTTGTTGACTACAAGGGCGCTTTTGACAGCCCCATACGTTCAAAGGCGTTTCAAGCCATGTCTGAGTTTGGTATCTCTGCAAAACTAATACGACTTTGCAGAATGACCTTAACTGAAGCAAGCTCTAAGCCATTTAGAACCAAACGAGGTTTCAGACAAGGAGACAGTCTTACATTCTGTTCTGAAAAAGGTTATAGGAGACGCAAATGTGAATAGAACTGGCACACTTTACACCAAACAACACATGCTACTCGCTTACGCCGATGATATCGACATCATGAGTTGAACATTGTAGGCCACCTTTCAAAAATAAGTGAAAGAATCTGCCAAAGTAGGTTTGGCAGTAAACGAACATAAAACTAAGTTGGTGGTATCAACACACAAAACGTCCAGTAGACTTGGGCAGTCAGTGAAAGTTGAAAAATATAATTTTGAGAAAGCAGACGAGGAAGTTCTTGGAATGTTCGAAAAAAAATTCTTTGTAAAATCTATGGACCAATCTGCTTTGACAAAGAATATCGGTGTCGTATGAGCCACGACTGTATAAAATTACAATGATTACATTTGCTAGGTCATGTTGTAAGAACGAATGAAGATGCTTCAGCTAAAAAGTCATTTGAATACAAAACTGTTGACTGATCACGCAGAACGGGAAGCTCGAAAGATCAAGTGATGGAGACATATCAAAGCTTGGTGTCAGAAATTGGAGAAGAAGCGCAAAAGACCAAGGCGCTGGAAATCTATTATACGATCGATTATAGGAACAAACGTTCTGTAACAGCCGCCTAAGTAAGTAAGTATCATCACAAGAACTGCTGGGTTAAAACAAATGTAAATTTTACTTTGACGTAGTAGTATTATTTGTATGGCATATGTATGTATGTACACACATTTGACAATCTTAAGTGCCTTTTTAAAACAATCAACATGTCAATAACACAAAAAATAAACGACAATAAGCGACAACTTTAACAGGAACAGAAGCAAAAATGTCTATGTGTGAATGTAAATTGAACTACAGTCACAGGCTGTTAGAAAAAAAACTCGACCAAGGAAAAGACAAATTTTTAATTTTAATTTTGTTTGGAATAAAATTTTCTTTCTTAACTCTTGCGAAACTTTATATAATCAAAATTTTTAAAAATGTTTTAATTATGTCCATATACAAAACAATAAATTCTGAATTCCAAAATAAAATTTTTAAAAATTTTACATACATATATACATAAGTATGTATATTAAAATTGAATTTTAGTAATTTTTAAATTTATCAAAAGCCAAAACTTTCTATTTGTAGAAAATAACAATAAATTCTCGATTTTTATATGATTTTCGGTAAATTCTCTATTTATATTAAAAAAAATAACGACAAAAAATACCTCAAACTTTTTTTTTTATTTTTTTTATTAGCGACAAGCCAAGATTTCGTACTGGCAAAAGAGAATTAAGCAAGTTTACTTAATAACATGGGTCTATCTCCAGAGTCTTTGACTATGTGCTATTTGTCAGTCTAACGGTAAGAGAAAACTTGATTTTCTATTAAAATAAATTTAAAACTTTTCTATTGGTTCAACAAAATAAATTTTTTTGAAGGTAACATATCTGATGTAATATATGAAGATACATTAATCCACACATCTCAATTCTTTAGAACATTGTTTTCAACGAATACAGAAATTATCTCAATTTATAAAGGAATTTTCCAATATTTACTTGATATAAAATTAACTTAAAAATTCTATATTTGAAGAAATGTTCCTGCTTAAGACCACGTTTTGTAAATAATTTTCAATAATTTCTCTATTTAAGTAAATATATTCGAAAATATTTACATCCAACACTAATCACCGATCAAAGGGTGCTGATGATGAAATCCGTAGCTGGTTTCGAAAATGAATTCCCCTCGGCTAGTGTCGGCAAAAACTTACTTTTCAAAAATTATTATTTATTAATTATCACAATAAAAAAAAAATTTCTTAGAAATTTTAAATGAACTTGAGCCAGAATAAAACCAAAAATAATTGTCTTAAAACAAATTAAAGTTCGTAATAAAAAAACATTTATTAAAAAATTCTAATTATATATTTTTCGCATATTTAAAAAACAATTTTTATTATTTATTTATTGTTTTACTTATTAATTTTTCTGAAAAATTCTGAATTCAGTAAATGCTATGCCAATTTTTAAATGTAGAAAGTGTTTAATAAAAACTCAATTTATAAAAAATGTTCGATAAATTCTCAGACTTTCGATAACAACTTAGTTAATGGAAATTCCTTAATTATTTTTTATTGAATAAAAAATTATTGTAAAAATTTTACTTCTAAAAATAACGGTTTTTGTGTTTATAGGAAATTTAAATTTATAGAAAATTTAAGAAAACATTTTTATTTACCTAAAATATTTTACATTTGTTTAAAAATTTCAGTGAATGTCGATTTCTACGACCATTACTGTAATACTAAACCGCTATTACTACCAGTCATAAATACACATACATACATACCTACATACATACATATGTATAAATGATTTAAAACCCATTACAAAATTGAGAAAGAATAAAAGTACTACAACAGTATTACTAATACATATATATATAGTCATACAAGTTAAGAGGGACAGACTTCAAAGGACTCTTATTGAACTGTTGGTGACGATGATGATGGTGACTACAATAAGGACCATATTGTTGTTGACTATAATGGCGATGATACTTTTGTTATTTGATGATAACAGTGTTAAGGTGTTGGAACATAAATTTTGAGTACTTTCATTGCTGTGACATAATATATTCATATAAACATACATACATTTTATTTTGTCTTTTTACATTGAGTAGAAAATTTTAAATGGTTTATCGTATCTACATACATATGAATATGTATGTAAAGTAGTTGAATTAACTGTAATATTGTTTCTACTTGTATAAAATTGCAATATGTACTACAAATAATGACATCATTGAATAATTTAATGCTCTATTTTCTCTTTTTAATAGAAAGTTGTTATGGCTATTTGTATGCAAATTTTTAGAATTTAATAAAAACTAAAAACAAGTTTAAAAAAATGAATATGCATATGGAATAATTATTGCACTAATAAATATCCGCTGACAAAAGTTTGTATTGCGAATGGCAATATTTAAACATTATTTAATAAATAAAAATATTTTGGTTTAATATAAAACTATTTTTAAAGTCATATCGATTGTAATTCTTTATTACTTTACACTTGTTGTTAGTTATTTTCATTTTTATACCCACCACCAAAAGAGTCACGTTGGGTATAATAGTTCCGTCATGCTCAAAAGATCCCATAAGGTTTATACCGTCTTAGCTTCTATATGATTCGATGAACAATGAACTGGGGGTCTAAAGTTTAACTGACATATTTTAAATACATCAAAATGTTTGGTATTAAAGAGAAGAAAATTGTCGCACCAAAAAAAGTTATACCATGTTGGTTTAGCGTCTAACAAGATGTTATAACGCCTAAACTCAGGGACGCACATAGGGGTATTTTTACAATCTAGCCGGACATCACTTTTTTTTAGTTTATATTAAAAGTTATTGAGTGCTCCTAGATCAATGAAACTTGGCAGAAATATGTGTTATAGTCATAGGCTGGTAAGGCTTGAAAATAAGAAATCGGATTAAGGGGAAAAAAGTTTTCCTAAGAAGAACTAATCCTACCTCTATACTTTTGTTTAGAAAATGCATCTTTTATCGTCAGCATAAGGCTATGGGTAAACGTTAACGATGCAAAATTTTGTTGTCTATTGAGCTGCGTACTTAAATTTTTACATTTCTTAAATTTTTCCATATCTTAAATTTCACTTTTGACTAAATGTGCGGCTAGATTGGCAAAATACCCATATGTGGGACGTAAAAATAAAAAATTTTATAATTTTTAACTCACTGACAGATAATGTATGTCACATGTCCACGTGTGACGATGGGCAAACATCGTGAATAAAATGTAAAATTTCGTTCCCATAAAATTTTGTTTCCAAATGTGAAATTTTGTTCCCTAGACAAAACAAATAAACAAACTAATACAAACAAGTAAGAATGCTATATTTGGCTGTGCCAAATCTTATAAACCCTTTATTACGTGTATTTACGTAAAAAAAAATTTTTTTTTCTGATATCTCGAAAAAAACAATTTTTTTATTTCTCAAAAGACATGTTTAATTTCTGATTGTTTGATACCAATAAGGCGTCCGTTAAACATCGGGGGGCTGAGAAAACTTGATTTCAACAGACGGTAGTCGTCTTTTTCGGCTTATATCTCGGTCAGTTATTTAGCGATTTTACTGGTTTTCAATAGCAAACATCTCAGGAGAATTTCTGATTGTTTGATACTACTAACGCGTCCGTACGACATCGGAGTGTTGAGAAAACTTGATTTCAACAGACGGACAGACGGACATGGCTCAATCGACTTCCCTATCTATAAGGATTCAGAATATATATACTTTATGGGGTCGCAAATGAATATTGTAGAAATTACAAACTTATATATACCCTTGTCACCTCGGGTGAAGGATATAAAAAGGGAACATATTTCAAGGGAATAATTATTCACGATTGCAATTTTGGGAATGGGGAAAAAAAGTAAGAGAAAATTTATTCACGAAAGGGGTGATTATCTATTTTTCCATATTGTAATTAAAGCCATTAATAGATATGCTTTGTCAAAATGGGGTCACCTGACTTTACTTAACAGTTTGCGTGTAGCAAACTACCACGTTAACCAGGTATGCTTGGGCCACGTCTACTGTAACATCAACCTCCCATATAAGGCGTATTACTTAATTTACACCAAGTGGATATTGGTAAAGGTTTAAAATTATTTTGTCACTTTGTGGTCCTAAAATTAATTAAAATGAGCCAAAAAAATATGATCCAGGCGTATTTCTTAATAAAAAAAATAATTATTTTATTTTTATTTTATATATTTTAGTACTAAATTTTAAATATAGTTGTTTATTTTAAAGTTTGGTATTTTAACGAAGCTTAATAAAACATTTTAAAACTTCATTATAAATTTTTAAGATGTTTTTTAACGAACTTATAATTTGTTTTAAGGCAATTATTTTAATTTTATTTTGGCTTAAGCTCATTTAAATTTCTTAAAAATTTAATTTTTTATTGTGATAATGTATGAACAATAATGTAAAAAATTAGGTTTTACCGACAGTAGCCGAGTGCAATGCATTTTCGAAACCAGCTACGAATTTCATCATCAGCACTCTTTGATCGGTGGTTAGTGTTGGATGTATATCTATCTATTTAACTCACAGTTTATTAGGAAACAGGGTATGGAGATTGCCTGTCGCCTATATTCATATTTCCTACCACTTGATGAGTGAGAACGAAATTTACCACAACAACTTTTTTCTGTTTTGTTATTATTCTTCATATATCACTAGTTTTATCCTGTTCTAGCCATCAGTTAGACAGCGATGAAAGCAGTTGATTGTTTTTTACAATCGTTTGTAAATTTCCATAAGTGTTTAAAAAATTTATCTTAGTATTGAACGTCATTCATAGTTTTTTTATTTAATTCTAAATTTTGGTTGTACATATAATTAAAAAGAGGGTATTACAACTCATTAACACTTTTTCAAATCAATTGTTGTTAAATAAACAAAATTTAATTTATTTACAGACACACAATAAAAATAAATTAAATCCCTTTAATTATGTATTTGTCTGAAAGAGAGAAGCATAAAGTTTATCGGCAAAAACGAATTGCAACGGTAACGTTCAAAATAACAAAATTTGATCGTGAATTAAAAACCGAATAGTATAATTAAAAATTAATAATTTAGAAATCTATTAGATGTTACAAAACTACACAATTTATAATACTTTCTCCAATTTTTTTATTTAATTAAATAAAATCATGTTTTTTTTATTGGACATTCATAAATATATACACCACAAGTCACTTACATATACATATTTATGTATTTAAAATAAATATTTTCCATTTCTCCCTAATCTTTGATCTTTTTAATTTCAAGACCATTTAATATGTACAACACAATTCTAAGCCTGTGAACAGAAAATAAATGTTTTACAATTTAAAGGATATTTTTTCGAACGTCTAACAAAACCATATATAAAGGCTCTTCTCACACTTGCTAAAAATCATTCAAGCGAATAATATAACAATTTTAGAAAGGAAGAAGAAATATTAAATTGAAAATATGATTTTTTTATATTTTTACTAAAAACGTTCGAATGAGCATAAAGAGCTAAAAGCAGTTTACCTTCATGTGTGTAAGTGTGATTACAAAGGAATGTATGTATGTGTGTGTTAAGACACAATATGAATAATAATATTAAAAAAATAAAATCAAAGTAATAAAATGATAAATATCCAGATTAAGATGTAGTATATTGTAGTTGTTGTACAGCTTGTTGCTTTTAAGCCCCAACAACCAACAGGAAAAGAAACGTGCAAGTACTGTTAAGAAATCAAGAAAAATAAAATGCGAAAAAAAAGCCCAAAACGAAATCACAGCCAATTGTGTTAATGTTATGCTTTTAACCATAAGTTTTTCTATTTCTATAATTTTTTGTATTTTTGTGATTTTATTTCTTTGCATTTTTTACTTTGAAGACATATAATAATGAAGTATGAAAATCCTTTTATTGGATATACTGTTAAGACTTGTTGCTGTTGTAAAGGGAATGTGATGGAGTGCCGTAGATGTTGAATCTATGTCATGACAACGAAACCGAATCGCATTAGTTGTGATTATGATGATGAAGATGACAATAACGATGACAATCGTGATGGCTTTTAAAGTGTTTAATAAGAGCACACTTTAGTTCAAAACGCAGAGGGACATTATTTGCTGCCGTTGTAGTTATACGTAAGTACGTTTGTATGTGTGCTTAAGCACTTAACTTTGAAAATTGTATTTTTTGAATGATGAATACTACTAAATATGAGCAAATTTATCAAATCATATACATATGAGCCGTTTATTTTGAAAGTGGCATAAGTCACTTTTTTTTTGAGTGCAAATTTTTTAAAAATGAGAAGATACCGTTCAATTGTATTTAGTGTTGCCATTAACTCGATTTTTTTGATAAAGTGACTTATGCCACTTTCAAAATAAACGGCTCATATATACTTTTGTATTTTATGTTTATGGGATATGGAAGAAACAAAGATTTGTATATGTTGGTCTTTTGCTAAATTTTTGCTACATCAGGCAAATAGATAATTGAAGCAAAATTTAGAAGAAACAAATTTTTTTACATGTTTTATTCTGTTTATTAAAATTTATTAAAAATTTTCTAAAAATGTTTCTAAATATTTTTATTTATTAAAGGTTTAAATTAGGTGAAGTTCTTTTTCTAATTTTTTATTATATTTTTTTAATAGAAAATTATTCCATAAATTTATAGAAAAATATTTGTAATTTTTTTTGTAATATTTTTTCAAAAATTTTTTTAAAAATGTTCTGTCATTTTACTAGTGAAATTGAAAAAATAATCTAGAGATTAAAAAATTTAATAAAAAAACGCTTTATAAAAATTTGTTTCAAAGCCTTCCGCAAAAATGTGAAAACAAAAATTTTTTGTATTAAACAACATTTAAGTTACTTTCAGTGAAACCGACAGGAAATAAAACTTTTGCAAATACAAAAGATATTTAATTTTGTACCCACATTTACATTTGTAAGTTAGTTTTCTTTTATTCTTAACATTTTTTTTTTTTTTGCTACAAGTAAAAGCACATTCCTTTTGCAACTTTAGTTATGTACCAGAGGGCTGCAAAAAAGCATCAAATGCTAAAGCAGACACTCTTTTTCTAGATTTTCAAAACGAATGGGTGATTTTAAATAACAATAACAAACAGCAAAATAATGCTCTTCTACTATAGACACAACAAATAAATAGTCAGTGTTTTGTAGTTGTTGTTAAAAATGTTTATCACACTTAATTATCTTCTGTAATGAAAAAGATACTTGTCTTTAAAAAATTGATTTTGAATTTTTAAGTTTACTTATGCACTTAAATTGCATAAGTAAACTTATTCAATTCTTTCAATTCTTTTAATAAAGTGCTTAACAAAATTTTAGAAAATATATTCATTTACTTTTTAAACTTTTTTAAATAAACATTTTGCAACTTATCCCAAAAATCGGTACCTTAATATTTTTTTTTCTTTTTAAAAAAAATTTTAAAACATCAATTAAATTCTTAATGTCTTGTTAATTTTGATATAACTTTAACTTGTACATAAAGCTGTATAGTTTAATATTTCATTAATTTCAAAGATATTTGTAGCATTACTTACGTACATATGATAACTGAAAAATGAATAGAACTTTATAGTAGATGTTAATACGTTTTAGTGCAAACTTAAGTAGAAAAATATTTTGCCCTAAAACATCGTACAGACAAATTTCTCCCTTAAGCTTTTTTGTATGCTGTAAAGCAAGTAATTTCTAAAAACTTAAAAAATAAATTTGCTTGTGCATTTCAATAATTTGTATGTATGTCATCAACAACATCATTAAATTCATCATAAACTTGAGAAAAGAAAAACTTTTCTGTATCCTTCTTCATGCGTAAATTGCTTTGCAATTCTAACTGTGCACACTGTGACATACATAAGCTGGCAAATGCCTAAAATTAGCTTAAAGACATTAATTGCTATTTTACTTTAAAAAACCCCCATTGTTGAGCGATGTGCTCAAACTTAGGTTATGAAATACTTATAAATAAGAAAAGAAAGTAGCAGTTGAGGGTGCTCAAAAATAAACATTAATAAAAAAAAAAACTTACCGCCACCATTTTTGTAACATAAGTAAGGAAATCGCCATACGTTTGCTAAATCTACAGCAAACCCTATAACGGATAGTAGAAAATCGACCTTGCCGCTCCATGTCTCACGTTCATCGGAATTATCGCTAATATCGCGTGGTCTTGGTGTCTTGGCTATTTGTATATTAGTCGGTGACATCGCCAAGGCGATGTCGTTTTCTTCGTCTTTTAAATCTGAAAAAATATTATATTTTATTATTATAGTTTTGCATAAAACTCAGATAATACTATTGTTTTAATTAAGGTTTTTTTTTAATTTAGGTCTGTTTCATTTACGCTCTTTATATTTTTAATTATAAAAGGGAGCAATAAACGAGAAATAGCAATAGAATTGCCACTGAACACAAAACTATAATTTTCCACAATGAATATATTTGTCCTTATATTGCTGGGAAGTTTAATCTATACTGCCTTTGGGCTCTAATCCAGGAGGAGAAAACAATATATAATTACATTAAGATCATTAATACATATGAAGAGTCATTTTTAATAAAATACTAGAAGCTGTTTATTAATTATATGTTTCATTTAAACTCCAACCTTCCCAACAAATAAAGCTTTAGGTCTCTCTCTCTCCACCCTTTGACCACCATTTCAATCTAGTTAATGCTAAATTACGCTTTACTCCAAATTAACATATTAAGAACTGGCTTGATTCGTTTTTTGGCGCTGACGATTGTCAACACTTTGGATGATATGTTGTCTTTACTTTATTTAAATAAAATTAAAAATTATGTTGCAAGTAAAACGTTACCGCATTTATATTTATGTACATATGTATATGATGAACAATTAAATTATTTAAACACATTTATGATTTGTCTCATACATACTTTTAATTTCGTTATTGCGCAATCTTTTTGCTGCTTAAGCTTTAAACATTTATGTCAGATTTGCATCAGATTTAATTATTTTATATGTATACGCGTAATCTTCTTCTTTTTTAGCACGATTGCCCATTCATTCATAACACAAAACTTAAACACAATAATTGTTTGAATACCCACACATACTTAACTACGCTCAAAAAAATCATTTTATTAAATTGCTTAATTAAAGAGAACGTACTTTATTTAAAAACTTTTAAAAATTAGTCCAAATGCTCGAAACAATTAATTAAAGTTCTTTTTATGCTTGATCGTAGCGATGTACATATTAACATTCTCTAATATTTATTTTTTTTTTATTCAAATGTGTGTTAACGAAAATTTGGAATATTAAGCCATTTTAGAACATTTTCTAAAAATCAAAGTTATGGTCGTATTTTTCTGTGCAACATAATTAGTAAATGAAAATTTATTTTTAAAGAAATTAGAAAAAAACATTTGTTTTATTGGGAATTTTACGAAATATTTTAATACATAAGTTCTTGAAAAGGAGAATTAATAGAAGGTTTTATTTTAGTAGTAATAATGACTTTTCAAATTCAAAGTCAAATCTACTGACAATGTCAATCAGCAATGTCAAAGGTAACATTAGTTAGTCAAAGAAAAGCATGATCGGTCGAAACCATTGCCGTTACCCATTAAAGAGTGTCATACACCAGTACTTTTATATACCTTAACTTTGCAAATATTGACCCAGAGCCTTCTTAATTACATACATGTCAGTTGATAACATGTAATTAACGTGTAAAATTTTCACTACAAATAGTTAGTAAATACTTGTATTGT
>NDXZ01065048.1:0-10925 GCA_003055125.1 Paykullia maculata | reverse complement strand
AAAAAAATTTTTTTCGAGATATAAGCAAAAAAAAATTTTTTTTTTGATATAAGCAAAAAAAATTTTTTTTTTGTTTGTTTTTTAACACAAAAATGAGTATATTGGGAAAAAAAATGTTTGTGTGTTTTGAATAAAATGTACCAATTTACACACAGAGAACGTAGTGAAGGGTATATAAGATTCGGTATAGCCGAATATAACGCTCTTACTAGTGTTTATGATGATATGGTTTTCGGTTAGAAACGCTTAAGTGTAATTCTGGGAGGACTTTTGTATTGGAGATAGGCAAAAACATTGACTGATTTTAGCCTTGGACCCAAAAAGTTATACAGGGTGCCTGATGAATTTTGCTACATTAAGCCATTTGAATGATCTTCTCGCAAAATTCCACAAGCGAATCGGGAAGTCTGTTGTAACTCTTATCATATATAATATTGTTTCTCTTCTGTGAAAAGTATTACACCTCTTCTGTCCCCTTATTATATGATTGAGTTCTTGTCATAGAATACATTTCTGACTTATTTCTAAAAATTTGGGGATATCGCCGGAAAAAAGAGAAAAGAAAATATTTTGTTTCTTCTTAAGTACATTGAGCGTTCGAAAAAGAGATTTTGCATAGTTAAAGTTCATACAGGGAACGAGTGCAAAAGAATAGAATGTATGTTTTGGGCTAAGTGTTTGAAAAGTTGTAAGGATACAGAGAAAAAAATATCGGCACTTTTTTTCAATCAAAGCGTTATTAGAATTCAGGATTAAATTTAAATACGGTTCTAAATAATTCAAATAATTATTTAATCAACAATTCAATTTTTTTATATTTTTCTTTAATTAGGTTCTTTTTTAGGAAAAAACTCGTATTTAATTAATTAATTTTATGAACTGTCTTGAGTTAAGCTCTTTTTAAAAATATTGGTTTTTACCATTAATGTTTTAAAATATTAAAAACTTTTTTATTGTACTCGGTGGCATGGTTAGAGCGTCGAACTTTAAAACTGAAGTACCCCGGTTCAAATCACGGCAGAGGAAGAAATCAAATGTCGGCATCAATCAGCGCCACCTACAGGGGGAAGGATAATGAAATGAAAAAATGCAAAATGATAAAATTTTATACACCACTTAACTTAGCAAGGATCTGTACACACCACCTAATTATATGGGGGACGTTGTTTCGAGGCCACGATTGATGGCGTAAATTGTCGACCATATTAATTTCTTTAGAAAACAATTAAGTGATGCCTGCTTCTAAAATTGCACGAGTATCGACAAAAAAAAAATAAACGTAAACATTTTAATTCAACAGTATTGAGTTGGCTGCCATACACAGCCAATTAGGAGAACTTAAAAATTAGTTCTAAACTAATTGTGTAAGAATTATCCTTAAATAAAGCCACTCTTTTTATATCCTTTTAATTACATACATACATACATATCACTAATATACTGAGTCTTAAGTGGTTACACAAACAAAACGAGCAAGTGACATTAAATGCTCATTATGAATTACATACATGTATATTTAAATAGCTAAACACACATGCATACATGCATATGTAAATACTAAATACTAAAAGTACATTTATATAAAAATTATACTTGAAATCGTGTGGTACTGCTATTAAGGGAATGGAGTAAACTGTAAACTTTAAGCCTCCTTCATTCCTAATATGTATGGATATGTATATGTATACATTGTACAACTTATATTTTACGAATATGCTTTTAATATTTTTGTTTTTGTTCTGTATGTCTTTATATTATTATTTTTTTTATTTTTTATTATATTCTTAAACGACACTGTGACTGACCTATTTATTATATAGTTTTTATGCTGGTTGTATTCATGTGTTCCAAGTGGCGCACAACTGCCACTTGCTCTTTCAAGTTGTCATAAATTGTAAAAGCGATTCCACTCGTACTAAAAACTCATTCACACAAACATACCAATAGTTTTTTAGTTTTTTTCTACCATTCTACTATTCTATTTTTTTTTGTACTTTTTTATTCAACATTTTGTAGAAAGTAGCAAAAACTAAGTGGTAGGGAAATCTAGAATTAAAAACCATTTTGTAATTGCCTCTTCAGAAAAATAGAGGAAAAAACAGGAAAAAAGTGCAAAAATAAATAATAAAACTTATGCAATTAATACTAGAGGCACTTTTTTAGAGCAGCTGCGGTATGAGGAGTGCGTTGTGTGGTGTGCCCATAAAAGTTAACCTTTCGGCAAAGTTTAAATACTTATGTACATGAATAGGACGAGTTTGAATTAGGCTAATTGTTTTTAAGCAAAAAGTGGGTTTATGTATTTGCGTATATAGTTTAAAACAATAAAAACTATGTATCTCTGCTTTGTTATGCATAAAATAATGTTTTCTTATATGCAGTAATATTAGAAAAATTGAGTTTTGCAACTATATTGTCTTCTTACGCTAAGCTTAAGTATAAGAAAACAACCTTTATTAATTGCACTTTAAGAAATAAATTATACTTTCTTATTATTAAAATCATTTAAATCCGCTATATACGACATCTTCAACGGATTTAAGAAGATAGATTACTAATATAAAAAAATGTAAAAACACTACTTTGATTTCATGAGTATAATTACACACAAGTTATATAAAAAAGCAACAAAAAATGTTTATGAGTTTATATTTGGATTTATTGAAACTCTTATAAGTACTTTTCAAATAAAATGTTCAATCTCGTCGTTCTAAAATTTACAAATTTTAACTACATATTTTATATTTGTTATGCATATTTAGAATCGACAATAATACAGCTTTCAAATTGCTAAATAAAAAGTTTACTTAACATTTTACATAAGTCTGTTTGCAGGCGTATAAGACTGGGATAAATATGTTTTTTTAGTATTTAACACAGCACGCAAAATAATGGCTCAATTGAGAGGCAAGTTCGGGGAATAGTTTATTTCATGTTTGGGACCGGTCAATTGGCCGCCTAGATCGTGCGATTTAACGCCTCTAGACTATTTTTTGTGGGGCTATGTTAATGATCATGTCTATAGGGACAAGCCCCCAACGATTGACGCACTGGAAGCCAATATTGAAGAATTTATTCGTCAGATACCAGCCGATATGTTGAAGAGAGTATGCCAGCATGGACCCAGTATGAACCATTTGAGGCGTAGCCGCGGTCAACATTTACATGAAATCATCTTTAGACATTGAATTATATAGATCGTTCTATCAACTCAAATAAAGATTTTATAAACTTCTCTAAATTTTATGTCTTTTTTGAAATCAAATCCGAAAGCTGTTGAAAAATCACCTTTTATTATAATGTTTAAATATATATATTTAGGGATTCCAGGATTTTGAATTTATGGCGAAAATGGCAAGTCAACCGTTTTTAAGGTTTTTGAAGGATTTCCAGACAGATTGCTAAGAAACAAAAAGGCATATTTTTGCTAAACATTTTGTTCTTTCTGACCGAGTTTAACCATTTTTAACATTAAACAGTTTAAGTCAATATCGAAAATTTTATCATCATAGGGTTCTCATATGTGATTTTAACACAAAGATGACCATAGTTATATCGTCTTAGTATTGCATTAAATTTCACAAGGTGTTAAAGATCTGGGTGTATAATTGAATTGACTATTTCTTGGAACAACGTAACCAAATTTTGTTTTTAAGAAATCGGCTACTTCGCTGGCTGTGTTGTATGTCGCATCGTCCTGTTGAAATCATGTATCATCTAGATAATTGTCCATAACAGAAGAAAAAATGCATTTACCAAGTTTATGTTTCGTTCTACGATTCTGCTTATTTACATAACTAATTAAATAAAAGCAAACTTTATCACTAAACATTTTTTTTTCAAATTTCTTTTAGTATCTACAAATGAAAATCAAATAGCTTTTAACCGTTGTTTATGCATGTGTCTTTCCATTATTTAATTCCATTACCAATTAAACACAAAAGACATAAGAAATGTTAAAAAATAATAGTATAACGATTTAAAATTGTACCATCCTTATTGAAAAATCTTTTAGAAAATACTATAAAAATTGGTAGTTAAAAAATTATTTAAAAATTTGTAAACAAATTTATGCAAATTACCAACACAACTAGAACATGCTAGAGCCCAAATGTATGCTGATGACATCCAGCTTTACCTTTTAGTTGCAGCATAGATTATATCAACTCTAAAGTAGCAGATGTTAATACCGACCTAAATAAAATTTAACACTGAAAAATCAAAATGCATTATAATTCGTAAAGATCTGTGGAAACTGACTTTGAGCTTAATATTTTGATAGGTGGCACAAAAATCGATATTGTTGACTCTGCGAGAAACCTTGGTGTTGTATTTAACAATACTCTGACTTGATCGAATCACATAAACCAGTCGTGAGGCAGACTGTATAGCATGCTTCGGAGCACGCAATATTTCACACCACCAGAAATAAGATTACTCCTTGCTAAAACTTATTTAATACCAACTTTATTATATTCGTCAGAGGCAGAGGCAGTAGTGTGAATAATGCTAGGAAAATGAAAACAACCTTAAACAATATTGCTAGATATGTATATGGATTAAAGAAATTTGACCATGTTTCGCCTTTCTCTTCTGATACTTTTAATATTACTTTTGAAGACTACTTAAAATTGAAAAACCGGTTATTAACCGGTTAACCGGTTACTAAAATATAAATTGAAAAACCTGTTATTACTACATAAGATTACAACGACGAGACAACCAAAATATCTGTATGACCGACTAAAATTTACGAGATCATCGAGAGGAAATGGCATTATCCAAATACGACATCGTGATACGGCTTCTGAGAGGCAGTTCTTTATATTAACTATCCTTCTCTGGAACCAACTTCCACCAAACCCGCAAAGCAATAGCAACACAAATAAATTAAAAACATTTACTTAGGAAGTATTACCAAACTTAACTACTTAGTATGACTTTATTGGAAAGATTTTGTTTAATTGTGTGAATTGTATGTTTTGTCATTATAATACATTTATTATGTTATAATTTAACTATCTATTATTATTGTATTTTTCTATTCTTATATTTATTATTTTTATTACTATTTTTATTACTGTAGTTTATATAATTTTATGTTCCCGACTTAACCAATCCGATTCTATTACTTTAAACCATAAGACTTAAGTCTTGTTGTATTAGAAAGTCGATTTCTTAAGAAATAAATACTAAAATACTAAATTAAAAATGTTTTCACCTACGTTCTCAAAAGTAATTATTCACTAAAATTATGAAATATTTTTATTGCATTGTCATGTTTTGGCATATCTGATATTGGTATTTAAAATATTTATGTGTTTGTGCCTAAAAAAATTATAACCGTTCCATAATACCACTTTCATGGAGTCAAGTGTTACACACTTAAGCACGCTTAACCACATCAGCTGACATTAATTAAAGACCGTCATGCAACGTTTGAATTTTTTACGTTTTCAGCTGAGAAGTCGGTCATTGGTTGGCATTAAAACAACGTTAATTTGTCATCATAGAATTTCACTATAATTGTGTTGATGTAATAATTTATGTACAGAACAATAAGGAAAAAAAAACATAAATAAATGTTATGAAGCAAAAGTATGCCGCGCTAATGTTACTGCTGCGGTTTCTTTTAGTTTTTAATTAGGAAATCGCACATTAAGTTTGCACAAAAAAAAAACAACAACTAAATACTTTAGCATTTAAACAAAGGGCCTAACTGGCAGAAAAATGGACGGACTGACTAATGAGCAAAGACATGGAATTAATGAGAACGTTTTAATTAAGGGACATGCCAATTTAAATTTAGTTAAAGTCGCAGTACTTTATTGCAGAACAAAACGCACAAATTAGGTTGATTAAAAAACACAGCTCTGATGGTAAAAAGAAAATTCCCAAAGTGATATGATACTCTCTTTAAAATTATTTTTTATTAAATTTTCAACTAGAAATTATACAAACATTTTTTTTAGTGTTTAAGGTATTTTGTGTGAGCTAGGATAGTCATAAATGCATTGAACATCATAAAGTATACTAAAAAAATTTGAAAAGTTAAAGGGTTTTTTCGGAAATAGGCATCATATGAAAACTAGCGCCAATAATTAACAAATCACTACGAAATTCAATAAAAATATATATTTTCGTTGCATAAAACTTGTTTCTGTTGTTTATTAAATTTAAATACAATTTAGTTCAAACGTTAAAGGCCCAAAAAGTTATATTCAATAATTTCATTTAAATTTGCAACCTGTTATTGACTTAAAATTTCCATTTGCTTAATAGTAGAAGTTAAAATATATTTTTAACGCTCTAAAATCAGCATGAACGGTAAATACCTTTTTAATCAATGGCCGTGTAGGTTATTAAAACACAAATAATTTTTTTTTTTATATGCATTAACAATTTTCTTAAAATTTATTTAATTTGGAACATCGGTATTTCTAATCTTGGAAGGCGTAGGAAGGAACTCCCATACAAAGCTAATAGTTTTTATTGACAATTCGAGATATGGTACACTTAGTCTCCAAACTTTGTGTGAGTTATTCTGTTATCAATGTGCATAGTTAGATTTAAAGTACGCTATAAGCAAAAAGTGGGCGTGGCACCGCATATAAAGTTAAAATAAAATAATATTAAGTATATGGCACATTGGAGAAACTTTAAAAGATATTATTTGAATTATTTGGTAAAGTTAGTTAAAGATGGATAGGTTTTGTTGCTCCTATATAAAGAAAATAACTTTTTTTAAAAATCTGCGGAACTATAAATGTTAAAGCTAGAAGTTGCATAAATATATAAATAGGCTCGGAAAATGTAAAGAAAATTCATTTTATGGCATAACCTGTAAGACCCACATATATTTTTTTAACTTTCTATTATTTATCCTACTTTGGAAGAAGCCGTTTAATTTTCTTTAAACAAATTAATATAAATATGTTACACATACCAGTTGTGGGTTAAATGTAATTTTTTAAGTATTAGAATTATTAAATTGTCTGCCACCCGGGCTACGCCAGATACAAACAGCTTGTAAAAAATAAATTTAAGATATATTTTTTTATAAAAACCAAATTAATTTTAACTATTTATTATATTAATTTTTTCATTTTTTTGTCATGATGTTTTTAATTACTTTAACCTAAATTCAAATTTTGCCAAATGTTAATTCCTTAAAGTGTGGAAAAAAACACAGCAAAACACAAATTTAAAACATACTCTAGTAAAATTATCTTGGAATTTTGCCAAATTACAATAAAAGCCCTTGATATAAATGAATATGTTTCTATGCACATATGTACATATGTGAGTGTAGTATTAAAAGGAGTGCCGTAAGTGTATATGCCCTGCAGGAAATGTCGATAGTGAAAAAGTACTGATTCAGTATTGACTTCGTCACCAGTACTACGGACAAATTATACCCCAGACAATGCTTTTTGCTATAGACATTTAGCATGTGCTTGTCATTGAGAATCTACTTGTGACCTTAGAACTATTGACTAGGCAGGTCTTATGGGACCATATGGAGACATTAGAAGTGACACTGGTCTACAATATTTTAAGGAATGGGGCAAAATACTTAAACACATTTATACAGTTATATGTATAATCATTTTCTTTTTTATTATTATTCATTAATAAAAAGTTATAAAACTACGTACATACATATGTATGTTTAGTTAAAGTACATTACTTAGAACTATAAATTGTACATATGTATGTATATAACAGTCTTTTTTTCTTGAACATTTTCGTCATTTTGCACCTCGCCTTTGGAATAGTTGCGGCTATTTTGCTTGAAATATTGTCGGTGAAAAGCTGCTCTTAAAGTCTTGTCTAATTATTGGAAAAAAATTGTATTTTGTTAATGGTTTTTTAGAAGGATTTTTTTTTCAAAATTTCCATCAAACTTCCATATATTTTTTTTATATTTAATTATGTATGTATGTATGTATGAATATAAAATAATTTTAATTACTTTATTACAATTTCACACAAAACACAAATATATGTTTGTTTTTTTTGACAGAAAAAGCTGATACAATAAAAATAGGAACAATGTCACCAGAAATACACTAGAACAGTTGTCTCTAACGAATTTCTACACGCACATAAAAGAAAACGCTAGAGAAAAGAGTGTTGACATAGAGACATTTGGTTCTAGACTGACTACAGGGTGTATCTACATTTGTATATATGTATGTATATGTATGTGTGCGTTAAGTATGGATATGCATATGAATATGCGAACAAAAAGGATTCATATTTATTAAATATGTTTTGTATAATATATTTTAAACTTATCTAATTTTTGTTCTACTGACCTACATTTTCAAAATATTTATTTACCATCTTATAGGTATTTCTATTGTTTATGTGAATTATGTTTATAATTAAATAAATAAATATTGCAAACATGCATATGTATGTATGTGATATTCGATATATCTATATACATACTCACTAACACGTGTCTTTTAAAATATTTATAAATTTATATACAAACATACCTGCATACATACATACATACATTTTGTGGTAAAGTGTATAAAATTATAATTATGACATTATTACGAATAAGTCTATTAGTTGCTCGAATAAATGACTCATTTTCAAAGTGGATTTAAATAATTTTGTGGCGGTGGCGTCAATCTATAAAGGTGATTAACCAGAGTATACCGACCATAAATTTAACAAAGTGAGCGCAGTATGGCAGTTCTATTGGGCTTAAAAAACACCCTTTTAAATAAATACAAGTGATCGCCTAAAGTGGAAAGTCGACCGTAACTTAATAAATAGATTTTGTTTTAATTTCCATCGGTTCTATTGAACTTTATATTTAACTAGCAAAGCGCCCCGGCTTCGCACGAAGTTATTTACTAATGAAAAAAATTAGAAATGCGTTTTGCAGAAATAGTGAGTAGCCAAGGTAACATAGGAAACATGAGAAGTGAATAGGAGGCAATAGGAGGCAATTTTTATATAATTTTTAAATAAAGTAATCTTTTTAGCGAATTCGTTTATAAGTTCCAAGATATCCGACTCCAAAATATTTGAATTTATGTATTTTATTTTCATGGGCGGTGCCACACACACTCCTGCTCCGATCAAGGCAATTTTCGCTTGAGTAAAGAAATTTTTATTATGTATAGTTAATGATACCAAGTTTCGATACAAATATGTAACAGATCTGAATATATTTAAAGTAATTTATTTGAACTGTATAGTAGGTGCCACGCCACCTTATATGTTTTTGTCGGCTTTTGCTCAAGTACGCCTACAGATATCAAAGAGAGTTGTGCTAATATTAAGATAATAGTTATTATAGTTTCTCAAATATCTTAAATAATATATTTCCTTGCATGGATATTGCCGCACCTCCTGCTCCGAAAATGGCATTACATCTAATTGTATCGAATAAGAGCAATTATATTATAGTTAATGGTACAAAAGTTAATCCTACAACATTTTAAGACAGTTTATAACAGTTTTTAAGATATGCAATAAAATGTATGGGAGGTGCCACACGCCCTGATCCGATCCTAACACTTTTTGGCACGAATAAGGCATGACATAATCGTACAAAATTTTAAGACGATAGATTTAACAATTCTCTTAACATACAATAAAATGTGTGGGAAATGCCACGCCCACCCTTTTTTTATACAAACCGTCTCCTGAAAATTACGAACCATACAAAAAAAAATTCAGGCAAATCGATCCAGCCGTTCTTAAGTGATGCGGTTACATACATGGACCATTTTATTTATATATATATAGATAACATGGTTTAATAAAATTAATGTATTATTCATTTTGAGAAGAACTTAACCATTTTTACATTTATTCTTTATATGAACCCAAAGTAATAATATGTAGATTATGTATGACATTATATTGCAATATTTATATTATTTATTATTATCATTTTTTGTTTGTTTTTGTGTCTACCTTTTTGTCTCTTGATTGATTTGAATAAACGTTAGTATGAACGTATTTTTGTACATCTATTAACAAATATCTCATTTACAAAAAGGAAAATAGCAAAACAGAGCAATTTGTTACCATTTTAACAGTACTCAAATGCACTTTATACTGGAGAAAGTTATTAGTTTTACAAGCTATCACTATAAAAAATAAACTTTTAGTTATATAAAAATAAATTATATTTTTCTCTGGAAGTAAATTTTGTTTTTGTTTTTCTAATCAGCCTTGAACTTCCATACCCTCCACTTGCACTTAACGCGTAAAGTAAAAGCAACAACAAACATTTTGCAAACTTTTAAAAAACTTTGATCTTCAGGTGCAATTAATAGAAAAACCCTTAGTTAAAGAACTCGGTTTTTTTTTAACCAAACACGTAGGAACACAATATTATAGACATTTTATTAATTCTCTTTTGTATGTGTTTCATCCGGTAGCTACAATAATCACTAATGTTTTTATTTGTTTATTGTTTTGTGTATATACAAGAATGAGTATTTCATATCCCGAATACACTTCGTTGCATAACAAAAAATACACAAAAGATTTATATCTTTCACCGTAAAATGGAAAAATTATTTTATTTAAAACTACATAATTAAAAAATAATGTTTAAAGATTTTTATTCTATTTGTCTAAAGAATATTAGCATTAAATAGTGTTTTAAAATTGATTTATTCCGTTTTTCTTGAGTCATAGGCGGCCATGGCTTGACAAACGCTTTTCATAAGAAAAATATTTTTCGTATTAATTTGAATAAAAGTTGGTGGATATTAAGGGAAAAAAGAGGGCATACCCACAAAGTAATTAAAAGTACATACATATACTTATACTGCTTATTTGATTAATATATGTTTTTGGTTAGTTCTTATATGTGTATGTTTTATATAAAACTTTAAATCAGCATATACATATCGCTCATTTGCTGCAAGAACGGCATAACT
>NDXZ01065042.1:0-12246 GCA_003055125.1 Paykullia maculata | reverse complement strand
TCCGATGTATATATTTTGTTAAGACAAAAAATGTGGAAGGGAGAGCGGCACCTACTACTTCATAAATGGTTTATTTGGCTTTTAGGAAAGCTAAAATAGTTATATTCATCAAACTAAGCGTAAGAGTCTTTTTTTTATTAATTGATATAATTTACCAAAGTTTAGGTAGTCATTGATGAAGGATCTGTTAACAAACACTCTGCCTGATATTTTAGGGATATATAAGAAGGATAAGGCGTAATTGTAATAGTTATAAATTTAAAAATGATATTTGGTCATTTAGCAAGTTAGTGTCAAAACTTGCGTATTTGACAAGAAATATCGTAGTATCTATTGAGGCTTGATACCTCCAACATAAAGAATATACATTTTTTTTGGCATATTGGAGGAACTATAAAAGTTATAGTTCTTAAACTTCTATAAATGTTAAAGTCATTAAATTGTATATGAGTCACTTGAGACATATGAGACTAGGATCGGAAAGTGTCAGGGAGATTAAGTTTTTGCTATAATCTGTAGTAGCTACATTTTTTAAGCTTCTTATTATTAATCCAAATCACCTTCATAAAAAATTTATATATTTTAAATTGAAGGAAATCAAAATTTTAATTTTATTAGTATTATAACTCTTTAACTGTTCGTTACCTCGGGTATGTAATAAAATAAATATTGAGTTATTGACCACTTAAAAATTCCCGAATTAATTATAAATATTTTCTGTTCTTTATATATGTTTTGTCCGCAAAAAAGGTTTAAAATCATTATTTTGGGAATAAATATTTATTCAAAATTAGTAGGTAACAAAATCAGTTTTTTTAGAGTCTGCCTAATACAAGATATGCATTATGTATGTTGTACATGTGTAGGTGTGCAAGTAAATGCTTTACACATTGTCTGTTATATTTGTTGTTGTATTTATGTATACAGTGTCATATGTAAACTTTAGTTTATGAGTGAATAGTTTGTATTTTCTTTAATCTCTTGTTATTGTAACAAACAACAGAAACAGTGACTAAATACATTTTGTATATTTGTGTAAAGATTTTGGCTTTATGAAAACAATAGATTTAATATGGTAACAGAAAGCAATGTAACGCCGGTATATAAAGGCGTGTGTAGTGTTTTATTATACCCACAAGGCTGACTGATTAAATTATGCAAAATATTTTTTCGTACAAATCACACACACGTATCATCTGTTGTTTACATATTTGTTTTATTTTTCCTTTTTTTTGCAACGCTGCTACCTTTAACAATTTTTTACCTTATTATAATAAAATGATTTACTGTCTTACGATAAAGTAAAAAAGGAAAATATTTTTGATATAAAATATCTTACTTAATGTAAATTTGTAGAAATTTATGTTCTTTTAAGAGTATTAAAAAAGAAACTTATTTGGAAATTAGAAAAATGTACATAATAATAGTTAAAAACTATCATTTTGAATATAAACAAAAGCAAATTTTCTTCTTTATTGTACTAAATCTTTTGAACAATTAAATTCAGAAAGTATTTACAAATAATCTATATATATAAAGATGAAAAAAATTTGGATGTATGTTTGTATTTTATAGCTGGTCACACCGTTGGACCGATTTTTTTGAAATTTTTACAGCATGTTACAAAAGGAACAAAAGCTAACCATTTTTTGGAAATTTTGGATGCCACGCCCACTTTTCATCAGTATACCTAAAAGAATAACGTTAGTGATTGACTAGGTAACTGATTCATCATCGCCTAGCCTAAACGGATAAAGCTAGAGACTTGAAATTTAGACTGTGGGTTCCTCTCCCGTTATATAGATCCACTAAGGAGGGATTTTTTAAAATTCAAATATTTAGGGGGTAAAAAAGCGTAAAAGGGGAAAAATCGGCAAGCTTCTATCTTCTAAGCCAAATAAGATAGAAACAAAATTTATAAAGCATTGTATCCAACTCAAAAAAAAAAGCGGCCAGGTGTCTGGTACTTTTTTCAAATTTGGTGGCCTAAGGGGTAAAAACGGGTAAAAATTATATTTTGGTACTTTTTTGGGGCCCCTTAAACTTCTAAACCAATAAACATAGAAATTTTATTTTAACTGTATTCGTTACATCTCTAAAAAATATGAATACAGTTTTGGTACTTTTTGGAAATTCGAACTTATAGGGATAAAAATCGTACTTATTTTTGGTACTTTAAACTATTTTTTTTTTCGAATTTTGATAGAATTCATGAAAAGCTCACTTAAGCTTCTACTAAATACTATTTATACAACTATTTCTGAAAAAAATTTAGACACTAGAATGGGGACTAAAAAAGTACCAAAAAGGGGGAAAACCGGGAAAACGCGTTTAATAGTAAATTACTGGGCCGATTTGGGTAAAATTTGAAACACGGATTCCTTCAGACATAAAAAATAGTATATCATAATGAAAATTTAAAAACAACAGTAATGGGTAAGAGAAAGGGGAAAATTCGGGTAAAAAGGTGACGAAAAAGTACTTTTTCATATTTGAAGGTACTTTTTTACATTTTTTGAGTTTATAAGTCTAGAAACGCAATATTAGGGCCTATCGCTCCTGTTAAAGATAAAAAATCATATGGGGGGCGTACTTTTAGGTGACATTTTTACATTTTTTAAGTTTATAAGTCTAAAAATAAAAAAAATAGGGCCAATTAATCCTGATTAAACTAGAATATCATATAATGGGCAAATATTTACTCAATCAGCGTTTATGGTACTTTTTAAATTTTTTTACATTACATATCAAAAAATATGATTTTAGGAACTGCCGACCCAGATTGAGATATGAAACGATATAAAAAAGAAGAAAAGGTACTTTGAAATTTTCATGATATTTTTTTGCATTTATAATTGAGAAAAAGTTGAGAAAAAAAGTTTTATTGTGGCAAACTGTACTTTTTTAAATTTAATAGTTTAATTCCATTTTTTGGGTTTTTTGTTCAAAAAATGTAAAATCAGGGACTAATAATCCAGATTAAGATAGGTAATAATATAGGGAATGAACTTAGATACATAAAAACTGTATAATAAACCCCGTTTATAAAGATTAATTTAAAACGAAACTCAATTTTATAATGAAGGTAGATATGAAACAAAACAAAATCAAATAGTGCCAAACTATGTCCTAAAATTTCCTTTAAATTTTGTAGATAAAATAATCTAGACATATAAAAAATTATAATTTGTATACAAAATGTTATGAAAACAATACAAATTAGCTAAACAGAACTTGAAAGTTAGATAAATATTGAAAAGTGCGCTTACGAAGTAGCGGTTTAAAAGCTAGTCTTTTATATAAAGAAACAACATTTGTAAGCAAACAATTACTAAAATCATTCTACTAGAAATTGTAAAAGAAAGGTTTTGTGTAAAGAAAATTTATACAAAATATTTTGTAAAGAAAAACATTTTTGCACAATTTTTTGTAAGCAGAAAACTAATTAACATTTTTTTTATTTAAAATATTTTACAAAAAATGTTTACATATAAATAAAAAAAAAAAAAAAATAGCCCGGACTCTTGTTAATAATTTGAAAAATGTTTTGCGAAATTGAGCAATAGCTAAAAAAATGTTTTCCTATTTTAGATTCCTTTGGTTAAAAAAAAAAATGTTTTTACAAAATAAAATTAAATACTTAAAATTCCAATAATTTATATGACGACACACAAATAAAAATCACCATGACAAGGTTTTAACAAAATAACTTAGAAGATATCTCAAAACAGCATGTAAACTGGAGTGATAATAAATCTGCTAAACGCATATTAAAAACATGAACTTTTTTAAAGACCCCCTTTGTAAGTAAAACATAAAAAAAAAACAGATAAAAGAGCAAAGAATAAAAAAAATTGCTAAAAAGCTTTACTTATTATAAGAATATGGATAATGTAAAACAACATTCCTTCACCAACATATTTTCATGCTCGACACAAGCAGAGGTCAGTCGAATGGTCGGCTAGATAACTTACTGGTCTAAAATGGTGTTTGTTGTCTTAGTTGCCATGGTCAAAACCATGAGTAAACACAAAACGAACAAACAAATGACTAAACATACTTTATCATCAACAATATGATGTATGAATTTAAACACACACAGTGTTAACCAGTGACCGTGTGTGTATGCGTGTGTACAATGTGTTGACATTTGGTAAATAGGATGTTTTCATGGTAATGTTGTTGTTTTTGGTCTGTATGTATGACAAAGTATATTTTTAGTTGAATGCTTGTAGTGTTTTGTTGTGTGCAATAAGTGTTTGTTGTTATCTTTTGTTATGGTGGATTTTTGAAGGAGCAAACTGTGCAAGATAAAACAATACAAAAATAAATGACAACTTAAACTCAGATACTTGAAGACAGACATGAATATTTTCAAAACCTAAAAAAACATAGAAGAAGAGGGAAATACTTAAGCGCATAAATGCGTGAGCAAACAGCCCCATTAATACATAGAAGTAGAGGGAAGAAAATGGGAAGTAGCATATCGTAGAAAACACTTTCACAACAGTTCAAATTTTCCATGACCATTATGAAGTAACATATCTATTGTGAAGCGGTGGGTATCCCTTTTTAATATACGTGTGAGTTTAGAAAAATCAGTCAAGTATTAAATAAGAAGACCTAAGACTTCAATAATGATTATCGAAACAGGAAAGCATATGACCATCATGTCGCAGTTAAACTGTCATACGAGGTGTATGGCGTATCTCACTAATTTGCTAAAACCAAATGTCATCCAGTTGAAGTTGAAAAATTGGAAATCAGTGCCAGTGAATTACTTACAAGGCTTGTTTTAAGAAGAATGGTTTTAGAAATCGGTACACTGTGCTGCCTTTTGTAATTTCTAGCAGAAAAAACTATTAACATTAGAAAAAAGTAATATTGTTGCGTTTTTTTTTGCAAAATAAGGGACAAAATATACATATATTTTCCAATTGTATTATATTGTCAACTATTCAAGCAATATGTATTTTTTTAGGATTTGTTTTAAAATTATTATAATTATATCTATTCCTTAGCAACCGTTGCTAAAAACGGAAAAAGTTCTTCTCGCAGCGCATCTTGACTCATTAGACCACCTGACGTTAACGAGTCCGCAAGTATACGTAAGTGGAAAGGTAAAAAGGGGAGAGGCAGATATGTATAACAGTAGTGATGTTCGAATGCATTAAATTCCAATTTAATTTTAAATCCGCTGTTACCGTATAAGTTGTGTTGTTAGATAGAGATATTATCCGATAAGCCAGAGATCTAATGCCAAATTGCCGCTTTTACGATAGTCGGTGTCTTGGCTATTAGTACATTGTATTTTTGGATATTACAAATAAATTCCGTTGCCATTATTGTGCTATATACAAACCTTTGTCAACTATAGTCCTCCTTTTCAAGCAGATTTATGAGTTCTTAAGAGGTTAAAAATTCCACAGATAAAATATTAAACAAATTAAGGTGAAAGTCAGTGACAGCGGCAGGAGAATTGATAGTCTCACTAAAGATTGCATGACCTATGGCCTATTCTTTCCTTAGTTGACATCATGAAGTATTTTTTTTGGGCTAGATGCCGTTTTTTTTAACATAAGATTAGCTTGAAGCCAGATTGTTATGGTAAGAAGCGACTTAGTTTGAGCTGACTTAATTGCGCACGTCATCAGTTTTGCCATGTTGCACATTTCTTTTTCAACAAAAGAACGAGCACATTTATATGCATGTATGTATTTGTATCTTTTCTACCCTATCCTTTGTTCAGTTTTCAAAAGAAACCACTATTCAAAAGAACCCCACGGTATCTTGCACTATCACTTCGTTGAATATTAAAGGATTAAAAGGTGGGGTATTGTATCTCCCCGTTAGAGCCGAATTAAGCTTGTTTTTCGTTACTTTAAGTTATATCAAGATATTGCTAACAATGTTACAGCCAATTAAAGATTATTTGTAACCAGTATTGATTAAAACGAAATCGGAGAAATGATATTTCTATTGTATATCGTAAACGTATATGTATAAGATGAATGTATTGAATATTAAGTATGAAGTATTAGTGCTCAAAGCTATAAACTTACAAAACATTACAAATTGTCCATAAATTAAGGTTGGGGCAAACAAAGAACCAGTTTGTGTTAATACCGAATAGCATTTACACAATATCAACCTTTTTACTAAATACACAAGCACCTTAACATATGTAGGTATGAAGGTACATGAATATTCATGCATACAATTGGAGCTGTCATCTTATTTGTATAAATATGTGTAAATATGTATGTATTTAGGTGTATTTCTGTAAATATATGTGGCTTTATTATAATACGTGTGAGTATTTACAGGTAAATTTACATATTCACTCTTGTTCGATGAATACTTATTTAACAAAATAGTTGTGAAAGATGGTGGTGGTAAAATGATATTAATCTTGAGAAATTTTCCAAATACTTACACAAACAAACGGAAGAACCAATTACATTAAGCATATTTATACCTAAACAAATAAAGTGTTTCATGAGTTTAATTTAATTAAATTACACACACTTAATATGAATACTTCAAACTTTACGTCAGCAGAGTTTTCGATGTCCTAGTGTTATCACGTACTGATGCCACTCGAAATTAAATCTGTCTTCATATACAAATGTTTGCGTGTGTGTGTTGAGGGACAAAATTTAAATGGTGCAGATTGAAGCGTAGTGTTTTTCATACATACTTTGACACTTACGCGTGCATACATTAATAAAGCAATTGTTTTTGGCGTCCGTCATTAACATCGTCAACATCGTGAAATTTGTTTGAACATACTTACAAACTTATGTACGTAATTGCTTAACAATTAACATTTTGTTGCTCCTTGACTAATTTTTCCTTTTTTTTTCTATTTGAGTCATTAAAAATTGCAAAAACCTTTTGATTAAGATTTTCCTTATAAGTGAAAAAAGTAAACGATCATTGTTTTAATTATATCTTAGGCAGTCAAGTTATAAAATTTCGAAGTTAAAAAAAGAAGATCAATTATTTAAGTTTTTTTTTTATATGAATAATAGTAGTGTTAAGGCTAACGTTTGCGCATTTCATCGACATCAAATTTTTTGTCAATTTTTACATTCATTTGCAACTAATTGTTTTATATTTTATTTTTTCTCACTACATATTTTTAACCACAAGGTAAACAATTACAATTGTTATAACGTTATCCCCAAATTTTGTTTTCAGTAAATTATTTCGATGGATGTTAGACAGGAGACATCATCCCCTTAAAACAAATTTATATTGTGTTCAGAAATAACAGGTGAAAAGTTCATTTGTTCTCCATTAATGGATATTTTTTGACCATCTACTTTTAAAAAATATAAGAGAACTTTTCCCATGCATTTTTTGTGTGAGTGGATACAAATTTTTAAATATAAATCTAGATCAATCGTGTTTATTTTCATGGTTAAATAGAATAAAATATTGTCAACACATATTACCCAATGTTTCCATTTAACCATTTAAAATTGCATTTTCCCTTTCTGGAAAACCTTTTATTTTTTGTAAAATTGCACTGATTATTTTTATTTAGGAATATTGACAACAAGTAATATCTACATATAATATATACATACGTATGTATATTAAATGATTTAGTAAACCTTTATTAGTTTTCATTTTAAAGCATTAGTTATAAGCTTCTTATTATTTTTTTAACTACTTTTTATGTTAAATATGTTCAATAATATTAATTCAAGATAGTTTTATATTGTTTAAAAAGTCTTGTTTTTTTTTAAATTGTTTCCTTGCATTTAAAATCAAATTTAAATAAAACAGCCAAACATAAAGGCTAATGACGTGGAGCTAGGTGACTAGTGGTTACTCTTCGTAAAATTATTATTTGTTTCTTTTTAAATAACATTTCGGAAAACCTCTATTAAACTCTCAACATAATTGTTTATTTGTAAAATACTTTTTATTATATTTTGCACTTTAAATAAATTATATTTTATTTTGTATCTTTTCACAATACAAGCCTTAACACGTTACGTATGAGCAATACGAAATTCAAGCAAGTAAAATAATGCATATACGCCTCTAATGTAATTTAGTAAAGTTAATAGAGTGGAAAAAAGTGTTGCATACTTTTCGATGGTTACAAAATTTCATAGACATATGGGCTACAAAATTATTTACAAAAAATTTGTTTAACATCGAAATTATACAAATAAATTTATATATAAAAGGAAAAAATTCAGCCGAAAAACTATCCAAAGCAATTTGTTACATTAGATATTCAAATACAAATAAAAATAATATGTAAAAAATGCAAATGAAAAAAAAAATTTATAAATGTTTTATGTATTTGAAATACAAACAGCTGTATGTAAAAATATTTAAATATTTCTACAACTTATTGAAAGCGGCGAAGAGATTGTTTTGGTATATTTTTTTTAATATGCACAAATTGCGCATTGCTTCTAAAAAAGCATTAAAAAACTTCTTTAAAAACTTTCTAAATCTTTTGCAAAGAAAGTGAAAAAAGAAGAAAAGTTTATTTTAATTTTTTGTATCTCTCATGAGGTTAACGATTGAGTTTTGTTTTTTCTACTTTAAAATTAAAATTTTATATAATCCTTAAATAACGTATTTGTTTTTAAAACTTTATTTTGTTTGTTATACTCTACGCCAATTAATGTGGAAATGTTATATTTCGTTCGCCTTGATGCTTGTCATGTACAAAAAAAAAGAAGTTAATTAAATCAATCGCATTATGACTAATTTTCAAGTCGAAATAACAAGGCCTTTTTATCTCCATTTTGTTATAAAAGCTCAAGTGACTGTTTTAATCTATGAACGAATTTTTTGAAATCTTTTTATGTCTGCCCTACACAAATATCCTACCGACAACTTTAAACATTTTTTTTGACATATTTTTTTTCTATTATTTAATTAAAATTAAACGTTAACCAGTTTTATATAAACCCAAATATGATTAACGAGCTTTACAATAATATATCAAGCCTTAACGCTTAGAATATTGAAAATGTTGAAAATATTGATGTCGAAAAAAATTCACTTAAAACCAACTTCATAAAAATAAACATCTTTACAGCATCATTATACAATGTCGAACCCTTAAGACATGAAAAAATTTGAAAACTTTGATGTTTATTGTTAAAATCGCGATAAAAGTTCTAAACAAATGGCTTATATTTCATATATTATTGTGTAGGTTATATTACATTCGGTTTTGATTTGCTTAAGTAAAGCGTCTGGTTTTTGCTACTTTTTTCAATATCTGTTTTCCTTTTATTTTTACTTTATCATCCCTTATTTGTTGTTAGTAAAAGTCAAATTAAAAATGTCATTTTTAAAAAATAATACAACGTCAATCAGGATTCTTGCTGAAGTTTTTTTTGTCATGGGAATTTAAGTTTTAAAAGATATTTACTGGTGACAACAACATGAGTCATATGTCCTTTCGATTATGCTGATTTTAATTTAATTTTTAACTTATTTGATTTTTCAAAGCAAATTAAATTCTATTTTAAATTAAGAAAGACCTTAGAAATTTTTTTAAAGGAATTAATAAGTCTGTTAAAGATTTGAACAAAAAACTTTAATATAACTTCATACTATCAAGTTTAACTAACCAAGCAAGGTGACAACGACCTCTGATTAACCAATTTTTTGTAGCAATTTAAACAGGCGAATACCAAACTTGCTAATCAGAAATAAATTAAAAAGGAATTTTTTATAAATAAAGAACTTAACATACATAAACATAATATTTAACATATTTTTTATAAAAAGTGATTTAAAATATGTTATAGAAAAAATGCAATATTTAAATTTATTAAAAATGGAAAATTAATTACATATGATTTATAAAAAATATTTAGAAAAATAGTTGGAAAATTAAAAAAAAAAAAATACAAAATTATTGATAATTTTGTTTAGTGTTAATATAACTTAACTTTTTAAATTTTCTCTCTTTATTATTTTAAAAACTTTGCAAATATTAGTTTGTTAACTAAATGATTTATATTATTATTGATTTATTTTTTTTCTTATATGTTTGATAAATAATGTATAATGATTTTTTTCATGAAACGAAAAAAAAACGGAGATGTTTTTAATTGAATGAAAACAATTTTTTGAGATAAATCATGATATAAATTATTTGTTTTTACTTTTTACTTACTTTTCATTGATATAAATGTAGATTCATTATTTATATAAAAATATATCTCTTGTAGCATAATTAAGGAAATTAAGCAAAAACAATAAAAACTCTGTAAATAAAACGTTAATGTAATATATGAAATCTTAATAACGTCACATTGGATAGAACAAAAAAAACTGAAACTATCCACTACTTTATCATTCAATTAACTAGCGAAAATTTTGAGTTCTTTATTTTTGGCATAACGAAATATCTTGTGAAATATTCTTTTTCCGTTAGAGTACATATCACTAATATGATGACACATGTTGTGTTGCCATTACTAATTTCGCATCAAGTTTAAACAAGTCTTCAAGCAACTGACACTGGTATGTGTTAGTCTGTATGCGTGTGAATATGAGTACAAATATGTGATTTTTTAAACACTCCATGCAAGTTGTCATCATGTAAATGTGTTGGTTTTGAAAAACTCATCTTCAACACTTTAAACAGAGAATATCTACGAATATAAACACTAAACTAATGATGCTAATGTTGGTTTACTTGAGTTGAGTGCCAACATTTAGACGACAATGATGATGATGATGATGACGACGCTGCTGCAGTGAGTATAAATATAAAATGACGTTGAAAAGTTTTCCCATTCTAGTGATGAGCAAATGTTTGATAATAATGATGATATTTTCATTATATCAAATGCACATGCACTTGTAAAAACATACAAAGCAGCTTTTATGTTCGTCTTTCTGGTTTAAAAGAACATAGAAAAAAAATACAGTTAAATATAACCACATACATATATGTATACAAACATACATACACATACCACTTTGAAAGCCATGAACTACAAGTTATGGCAAACAACTTAAATCTTCCTCACTCCTTCCTTTGGTAAAAGTGACATTGTACTAAGAATTATTTTAAACTTGAACTATAACGGTTGCCTTTAATGCAGCTAAAAGTTGTATGTTGGCAACTGTATGGCATGCGACTACATATCCCTATATATATTACTTTCTCGTTAGGATGCCAATAAAGTGAAGTCAGTATGTTTTATTGCCATCATACGTAGATTAGTTTGATTCAAATAATATTCACTAGAAATAAGTTTTATGACAAAACAACGTTTGCCGGTCAGCTAGTATATATATAAATTCCCGTAGTTCCTACAAGGAGCATAGGGCCATAACAAATTTATTCCGTTCCGATTTGTCCGATGCAAGTGTATATCGCTCCAGCTCTTGTCTTGGTTGGCAACTTCAACTTCGATTTGACGGCGCCAGGTGTGTGATGGTCTTCCTTTTCTACGGCTTTCTTGCGGATTCCATTCAATAGCTTGTCTTGTGATATCGTTAGCGGGTTTTCGTAGGGTATGCCCTAGCCAGCGCCATTTTCTTTTCCGGATCTCGACATGTAGGGGGGTTTGAGAAGTTTGTTCCTATAGCCTTTCATTGGATATCGAAGCTGCGCAGGCAGCGATTTATGAAAACCTGCAGCGAGTTAACATCCTTTCGCGCTGCATTCCACGATTCACATCCATAGAGAAGAGATGATTTTATGAAGGTACTAAATATGTTTAGCTTGGTTCTTTTAGGATGAAAAATGAATGTCTACCAGCTTTTATTCGGTTTCTTACATCGTTTGCAGAACCACCTGTTATAGTCAGAAGACTTCCGAGATAGCAAAACACTGGTACATCTTGAAAATTCTTCCCGTCTATTAGAAGCCTTAATTCTCATTGCTTTAGTTTTGGCAAAATTTATTTTTAGACCAGCCTTAGCTGCTTATGTTTGTACTGCATGGATCTTAGCCTACATGTCATTGAAGTTGTGGGCTAGTAGATATATGTCGTCGGCATAGTCGAGATCTTCTAGTCTTCTGTTGAATCCCCAAGTTATTCCCTTCTGTTCATATGAGGTAGGGGCGATAGAACACAACCTTGTCTCACTCCAGTTTTAATTGTAAACGAGTCACTAATACAACCATCGTGAAGAATACGAAAGTCTGCGTTGTGGTATAGGGCTTCAACAATATCAATTATTTTTGTTGGAGTACTTTGCATGCTAGCGTGCTCCATATGGCTGTATGGGAAAGCG